>CAJQUW010013985.1:5000-131995 GCA_907163375.1 Prostheceraeus crozeri
TATAAAGAATACACCTCAAGGACTCCTCAGATAGAAAGAGGATGAGAACGGGGCTCCCTCAGATGGAGAGGCGCAGAGAAGGGGCCCCTCAGATAGAAAGAGGATGCGAACGGGCCCCAATCAGATGGGAGGAAAATGAGAACCGAACCGCCTCAGATGGAAAGAAAATGAGAACGCCTCTCCCCTCTGATGGAAAGAGAATGAGAACGGGGCCCCTCATATGGAATGAGGACGGGAAAGGGGCCCCTCGTAGAAAATCGTAGAGGAGGGGCTTTTTAAAATTCTACTAGTGACACTTCCAAAATGGTGGTTTTGTCTGCGGCGCTTTAAAAACATAAAAATTCTACTAGTTACACTCTCAAAGCCTGGAGATTTTGTCTGTGCTACTTTGCGTCAATATGGTTGAGTTGTAATTAATCATTATCTGTGCATGGCCTTACTGAATTAATATAATCAATGTATTAGTCGCAGCATAGGACCTATATAGTGTAGGCGCATAGAGATTCATAACTAAATAAAATTGACTCTTGGATAAATGTATTTTTAATCATAAAAACTGAAAATGAGCCCCAGAAAAAGCAATGTATGGGCCCACCTAGAAGAGATCTTCCGGACTTTTTGTAACACCACGTTCTCATCCTTGATAAATGCATGTTACTACTAATAATTTCTACATGGTTCGAAATTTGCGCTCTGTGAAGTGGTCACCCTGCAATCACAGTTCGACAATTAGATACGGTTCCATGAATAAGTTCAATTCGGATATCAGATAATGGTTTTCTGAATACACTGCTTGCTAGTCGTACATAACAGGTATCCGAACAGAAAAGATCAATTGAGTTTTATATTGTCGCAGATTAATGATGCTCTGCTGCCGTTGATGTTATATCACCATCCATGTCTTAATGAATATGGAAATAGCTCAGCGTTTACCTAGCTATCTGAAAACCATCGATCATTATTATTTCTGTGCAAATGTCGTTAACATAGTCTAATATGCAACTTCCTCTAAGTGTCAGCACTGTGTATTATCAATAGTTGGTTAAATTGACGTTTTGATAAAGCGTATGACGTCATGATTTCTTGCTTTAATGGTGAAGGATTTTCAAAATACAATTTCTCGTCATATAGATAAGAAATAATTGCTGCCGTTTGATTTTTATCTGTTCTTTTGATGGTATCTTGAATTGAGTAGCGAAGAAATGAATTAATGATAAGTAATGGTCTACTATCCACATCGACAATAGAAGGTAAGGGTGTCTGAGGAATTGTCTGGAGGATGGCAAAGATGGCTGTCATGATTACATCGGACAGTGCTTATTGTCCAAATGTACATAGTGAAAACGTTGGGTGCATATCTATTATACTCCGTTGAATATAATATAAACCACGACATGAACCAACAAAAATTGAGAATGCCACTGCGCTATCGCTTTATTTCTACCAGCTGCCGTATAATGCCGGTGTTGTTTTTTCAATCAATGATATTTATTTTTCTTTCTAACCAACAACGTCATGTTGCAGTGCTCTGCAGATAGCAGGTGTATGCACACTCCACTCTGTTGTTATATTCTTGATGATCTACAATAGGACAATAAGATGACTAGTCTTGATTCAATGTTTTAACACAAAGACAATGAAATATTGATCTGACATTTTTCATTCCACACAAGAAGTAATCCTACACCGATTGTTAGTCTCCTTGATCAACTCATTTTAATATCACTGCAACTTTCATGAAAAAGCATAGTGCTCCATGAAAATATCGACTAATCCCTGGAAACAACTAGAAAACATAGTGCATTGTTACACTGTTTGTGGTGTATATACTATGAATTCATTTGTTCATTAACCATTCCGAAGTACAAGTTATGCACATTGGATTTTCAAATAATCTAATGTTCATGGAATCGAACTGCAATTCATCCTAACATGATAAGAAGGATCTAATGCAATTTATCTTCCATGCAAATTTTCTGTTCGGATCACTTATCAGGAGTACAGTAACGTCGACTTTGCAGGCAAGTGACAATTAGACGTATGCCTACTAAACAACAAGGAGCCACTCATTTTTTGTGCGGGGGCAGCAATGTTTGAAAAATGATATGTGCGGATTGAGACATGCCCCTAGAATTATAAATCAACTTTTTATTAGTTTATGAAAGGCTTTTTCCAGCGAAGAAGGTGAACATAGCCATGGTGAATCAAACTGATTTAACCTACTATGTGATCAAGATCTCAAACAATTATCAACTACATAAGTAAAGGAAATATATTAATTGATTGTAATTTTATTCAAATATGTAATAATATGTTTTAGAATATTAATCAAATGCAAAGATAAAAATGAACTTTGTTTATATTCGGAAGCACATTAGGTGCCTTTCTTCTATGTGGCCGAGTTGCTATTTGTCCCACTCTTTTTGTGCTGAGTGTTTGGCAGAAAAGCAGAGTGTACCTATTTGAAGTCTTAGGTTTGACCCGACCATTGTTTTACCACGGTTTTTAAAGTGTATGCAGTGCACTGTCATATTGGTCGTCCGTTCTCAAAGATGCGTCACTGTTAGACAGTGGTCGGGCCAGCTGCGAAAATTTTCGCACTGCGAAAATCTGCGAAAATGTTAATAAAAATAAACTCGCTCCGAAAAAAATGGGCGTAGTCCTGCGAAAAAATTAAGTCTTGTTATTTGTTCATTTAAATGAACCTAAACTATTCAATGGAGCGAATGCTGCTTTACAGGATAAAAAGTGCGTTAACTAGTGATAGCTAATTATTATGTTTGTATTACTCTTTATATTATCAGTTGGTCAAAGCTTCATGGTTGTCGTAGCGTCTTACATCTTGCAGCAGGTCAGCAAAAAAGAAAATTTGCTGTAATGGTTCTTATTTTGTGTTGAGTTTGTGTGGCTCTTTCATACAGCTGAAAGCATCAGTGTTCATGCATCAAATCACCACATACGAACCTTTCAATTCTGTGTTTTACATGTAGAACTCGCCGGTGGCTCCGTAGAAAGAAGCCACTGATGTGCTCCCCACTTTATACAAACGGCTCTCACCTGACATTAGACAAATTTGGAATTAAGCATTCTTTAGAATTGGATGCTGCGAAAAATTGATCACATTTTACGCTAGATATGCAGAAAATCAACTTCATATGACGTTTGAACATATACTTTTACAGAATTTTCGCTTAAGTAATGCAAAGTCCATAAAGTCTCCGAATCCCGAGGCATGTACAATGGAATTCGCGAAGAAGCTGTCATCGATATCCATTAATGGAAATCCGACAATAAGTACCGTATACGTTGCATGTTAGAGGGCTAGGATGGACATGCACATTGAAAACATCATTCTACGCAGTGGTCACTCGTTGCCATGACCGTAGTATCTAAGGTATAATGACTCCCTGTCACTGACAATTAAGGGTTAGGTACAGGTCCCTTGTCAATGTTCTTTGTAAAGATTCACGGTTGCTATCCTTTGATGAAATTATGTAAGGGGACCGAATCAACAACTATTGCATGTTTCACATTTCACAATCGATTCTGCCGCACAATATCAATCACAGACAGTCTTCGTGAAAATGTGTCGTTGGCCAATCAACATTCCAGCGCTTGTTTAAAATTGCAAAAGAAGAATGAGGAATGAACCGACAGGTGGCCATCAGAAAAGGTTTTTAAAAAAGTAGCAGCAAGAAAGGGAAAATAACTTGATGAAAATGAATTCAATGCTCGAGTATTCTCGAGCATATTGAGAGATAAGAGAAAGAGACATCGGAGAAAGGAAACACACAAAGGAATGAAGGCCACTAGTGGAGCCTCCGTCAAGTGCAGAAATAATGCAGTCAAAGCATTACTTCTGCATGCGACCAAGATCTTGGATCGAAACTTATTGTCCACCAATACTAATTCAAGCCTAGCAAAGTGTATTTTTCCTGCAATATTGATGGAAAACCAAGCAAAGCTGCTGTGGGAGGAGACGTCAAAGGAAGAAGAATATCATATTTAGTTACATTTCAAGGTTACCATTAAAAGTATCGTTGCATCCATACGAATTAAAATTTCTGCATGCACATCATCTGTCCATTCTATTTTGGTTCGCATTTATTGATTGCTTTCCTCTTTTGATGAAAACTTTTACTTTCTATTTATTGGTGAAGATTTTTTCCTTTTCTTGTGACCCTTTTGTCGACGCTTGATATCAACTGGAGCAGATCCTGTCTTAAGTTAGTGACACAATTTGGTTACTAGTCACTTCGACCCCCTGACATTTCGACCCCATCAATTAATTATTACCCCATAAATTGATTATCACTGAGTGAATCCACTTCAAATAGGCAGAATAGACCCCTACGAGCCATACTTTAACTAATGAATGTAAAATACAGCCGAAATATCCATCAGGAAAAATAACCCACAACACACAAAATTTGAAATCTTTGATAGATGTTAAAATCGATGAAACAGACAGATGGAGCTCGTAACAGCCAGCTAATAGGTAGGATATTGAACACAGCACACCAGTTTATCTATATCTGTAGCCAACGCACTATGCAGAAGCGTAGATTTGATAACCTCATTTCATGGGGTCAGTTAAGATGACTTAATTGATGGGGTCGAATTGACTTGACACCCACAATTTAAGTTGTAAAATTTTTGTAGTTGGCTTAATTGTAAGATAGGTGACTTTTGTTCATGTTTGTTACATGCACCTAGCACATGTAATTGTTGAAAAGATTCGGTAACAATATGCCAGCTTAATAATTTGCATATCAACAAAAATGGCTCCTCAGAAGCAATCATTGATGAGTTATTGCGAGCTCATATAATCAGATCTTCACGAAGAATCTTCTCCGAGGGTCATCAATGACCAAGCGCAGTTGCTTTCGGAAAATCTCTCTTTTGCTGCAAGTGATTAGTTTCCGTTTGAATTAGTGCGTTGCAGCTATATCAGAATTTGCGGAAATTGCACACAACATAATATAGTTTCTTGGTCAAGTTTTAATTAGAGCGGCGACGAACCTGCTTTATCATGAAATATGATGCCATAATTCGCTGTTGTTAGTAGGCCTGCGAAAATTCAGCAGAGCTGCGAAAAAAATGGAAGAATGTCTGGCCCGACCACTGCCCAGGACATAGTTGGAGCTTGGGAGTTGATCAATAACACAAATGTCACTGAAATCGTTATTCATAAAATGCATTGAATTTTCTCCCTTGTTTTGTTCTATTGTTTCGATAAAACGAAGTAACCGTTGCGTGATCAGAATAGTCGAGGGGAGTAGATTCTAGCTTCAACTCTATAGATTCACTAGCATTAAAAATATTGTTTTCTTACAGCCTAGTCGAGACAAATATTTTCACGCAAATTTTTTACTGTTTCCTGAATTTTATATATAATCTTTCATAACACTTAATGACGAAATTGTCCATTCTTTCAATTCAGGATATAATCGATCTTAAAATGTGGTCCCCATTAGTCACCTATTATAGTTTCCTCGTTTTTTTAGTATTATGCATTATATTCAGCTTAAAAGAAAGGTATAAACGAGCCTGAAAAACTTTTTTTTAATTGTCTCCGAATTATTTTACTTCTGTTTAGCATCATACTATTGTCACACTACTATCTACTTCTTCGTTGACTCCCTAGACGTCTGCAAGCGGAATTTTATGTCGCAGGTTTTAAATCATATTGTTACAATGAAGGTTTGACAATCTCAACATAAATTGTAGAGAGGCTTGTGGTTCGAGCGTAAATGAGTGAACTACATGTGTAGTTTATTCAAACTCCAACTTTAAATGCATTGAGGTAAGTTAGTTAAATGTGCAGCGGTGGCTGTGAGAGCACCAACCAACTCATTGGTCAACTGGGTATCGGGTCAAGCTGTCGAATTTTATTATTTCTCTTCATGAATGATGATAGAGAATCCACTGTTATTGTGCTGTTAACATTAGGCTTTTTACTCACACACATCGAGTTTTCGCTTAAACAAGCAAAGCCGTTCATTAAAGCGAATCAGCAGTATTGCTTCAGGGTCAGTGTTGGACAGATTTACTACTTCTAAAGCTAGGCACTCACCTACTGTTTCAATGTTTATAACGATGAAATGCAATGTGTTTGACTTCTCACGATGCTTAGTCGGTGTAGTGAAGTTTTGTTATATTTAAATGCCAGCAATATAACCGAGTCACGTATTCGTGACCCAGTGACACGAAATCTTAACTTCCCATTACTCGAGTTCTCTGTATAATTACCGATGCATTTGAACCGGTGACCAAGAGCCAAACTGTGACCCAAATTACTCAGTTCCACCGTTGGTAAGCACGATGTGTTAGAAAGGCTCGCAAAAGTCTCCTTTTATGAATCTTTGAATTAATTATCGTTTTCTCATTAGTGTTCTCTTGAGAAGTGTAGTTCACAGGCGTAGAAGATATGCATTGGCAGGAAATTGATAAAATGAAAATCGGAAAGACAAGCAACTGATATCAGTTTTTGTGATATGTACATCATAAAATTCAACCAATTTACTCGACCTGTTGTACCGTGAAAATAACCACGTCCAGTTGCCGAAATCAATTGGTTGCATTATAATTCATATCGCTAAGACTGATACTAGTTGCTTAGTTTTCCTGTTTTCATTTATTGATTTGTGTACTGCGAGAAGGTTGGAATTTCAGCTTTTTAAGGGGGATTTGTTGAAATTTTAACCAGAAAGATTTCAACAAAAAGTAATTTTCGGAACCTAACGGGCCCGCATTTGGTTTACTACATGTTACGTTCATAATGTCAATTTTCGCAATGTGCTAAATGCATTTGTGTAGCTTTATGTTGAGTGTCATTGAGTCATGAGTCATTCCTTGTGTATTTGCAGGTTATCGTCACAATATTGATATTAATCTTAACATAGCAAATTAAACCTTATAACTCCTTGCTTGTAGAGCTGCTCTTTTCAAAACTATTGATGGTTGTCAATATTTATGATAACATTCTTGGTTTGGATTAAAATGTTCACTTGTTTAAACTAGCAATTGCCTGTAATTTAATTGTGAAACTGATCTTTTTTACATGTGCCACTAGTTTATGGCGGTTTTCAGCGGCTGCTTGCGATAACTAAACCAATTTTTTATTATCCAAATTGATCGGAAAGAATGTGTAGCTGCACGGAAACAGAGAAACTAAAATCAGCATTTTGATTATTCTCATTAACATTCATTCTCATGTGTGACAATTTGCACTTCTTTCTTTCAGATTTGCTGTCGTGAAACCTATCCTCGCATCTACTGCATGGATTTCTCAATTCGTTTCGTTTGCATTGTGTCGTGAGACGGCATAGAAAAAGTGCGGCCTGGACGGCCTCTGACAATGAAGAAAGAGATAAGGAAGAGCTTCTCTTCCACGTTACCCTGACTTGACTGATGATGATAACCGTATTTATTAGAGTGTTAACTTTTCTTGTATCTTTTTTTACCTCAGTTAACCAGATACCTAACTTACTGATTTGCGATTATATCACTGACCTGGAAGATCGGTTGATGTTTCGAATGCTTATGGAAGCGGATTAGATGATGAGTGAGCAGATTTGCATTTCGGTTTTGTCTCAAGACGCCTTTTATTCTCCTCTCCTTCGCTTCCTCCTGCTCAGTTC
Source organism: Prostheceraeus crozeri (assembly GCA_907163375.1). Taxonomy (NCBI): domain Eukaryota; kingdom Metazoa; phylum Platyhelminthes; order Polycladida; family Euryleptidae; genus Prostheceraeus; species Prostheceraeus crozeri. Next base: position 12,644 of record CAJQUW010013985.1, read on the forward strand.
TGCACCATATCCTCCTCCAGCTACTGTCACAAAAAGTATTTTTCTCCCCGATTACTAAATGAGTATAATTCATTTTCAAGCCTTCGTCCTATCCATGTCAGATTCTCTTCAGACTAGTTATCAATCAAAGCTTTATCTCTGGATCCGTTGTCTCCCTTATTTTGTTTTGAGTCTCTGGAGCGCGACTCTTTACACGGCATACACACGACACATAACGGCTGTGATGATCGAACGTTCTTTGTTCTTCCGTGACGGACTAGGAGACTGTGACGTGCGTGTGACGCTGTGTGATTCATTTCGTGAGAGATATTCATTTCAGAGGCTACAATGCCTCCGCGTCGATGGAGCGAGTGAGGTACGATAATCTTCGTTTCATGCCAAGTTTTCGTTTTTTTAAAAAATATAATACTGATAATTTCTAGTCAGCGGTTGTTTTTTTACTTGAAATTAACAGTTATCATGCTATGTACCATACTTAAAGGAGGCCTAAACAACATCGTGAGTGCGTGCTGATATGCCCGAATACCAATAGCATTCACTGGAAGTCGCCCTGGGACAGTAAACAAAAACATTATTGAAAACAATTGATAACTTACCATTGAATTTTCATTTCTTTTTCCCATTTTGGCGTCACCGGCTTCTCTTGGAGCACGTAAGTCCGAGAGCGGTTGCTTGATGGCTGTGTATGAGGTAGCGATAATTTAATCTGGTTGTTTGGTATCAGGATTGGTCCAGACATGGATAGCTAGATGTAAGGGGATCTGGATTGGAAGCAGAGAAATTCTCATTTCCTCTTCTATACATAGTGAGTGCTGCAGTTACCACTTGGACATTTTACGCTCACATTTTGTACATTTTTACTTCTAAAATCTGAACCAAGCATCGAATCGCTTTCATTTTTGAGATTCAGAGGGTTTAGATGATGGGGATCATTTCATCTATTCATGTCATCGATCAAATATTTAAAATTAAAAGTTAGCAGGCGTGTCAAATTTGGTTCATCAGTAAAAAAGTGATGAAATTTATAGCTGAACCAAATTTGACACGCCTGCTAACTTTTCTGTTTCTAATATTTGATCGATGGCATGAATAGATGAAATGATCTGAACCCTCTGAATCTTAAAAATTAAAGCGATTGGATGCTTGGTTCAGATTTTAGAAGTAAAAATATGCGAAATCCTAGCGTATTATCCATTACACGAAATGAGAGCGAGACGGATAACACATAAAGAGTGGTAGCTATCGATCCATGAGGAAATAATGTTAGACTTGACGCTGCCTTTAATGTTGACTATGCACATTTATTCCCATTCATTCTCATCGCAATGCCACGAACATGTGCTGCCTACGGCTGTAAGTCAGGTTACAGAACAAATGCCGAAAAAGCTCAATCGTTTACATTTCCTAAAAGAGAGAAATCTCCTGAGAGAAGACGTGCGTGGATTAGTGCGTGTAAGAGAGGCAATACGTTTGATCCTGGCCCAAACGCCAGCTTGTGTATGAAACATTTTTCTGACGAATGCTTTTCCACAGAATCTGTCGATTCGAATAAATATCGGAGAACAAAAACGTTAACAACTCGACGACGAAAACTCCTACCTGGCTCTATCCCAACAATTTTTTCAGGGTGCCCTTCCTACATGTCAACTAAGAAAACTCCTCAGCGTTCCATCGTCGCTACTTCTACTGCTCGTCTTCAGAGGGAGGAGGCTGTCCTTTCACAGACTGTTCAAGATTTTATTGATTCCGATTCTGTTGCATCGATTGAAAGCTTATATGAAAAATTGTGTAGTGCAACATTACCGTCTGGTTTCAACTTCATCAAATCATCTGACTGCAAGCATGCCGGCACGTAAAAGGGGCAGCATGGGCAAGGATAAAAAAAGGCATTTTGCATATGCACACCTATATGCAAGAAATTGGACTATTTTATACGCCTTTATTTATTTAAATTATATAATCATAGACCAGAAGCACTTACTAGTTTCCCTGCCGCGCGAATCGCGCGGATTTCCATACTAGGCGTGGTGTAGAACGATGTGGATCGAGCTTGATTTCATTACATCGGAGCATGATAATCATCGCTTTGCAATAACAATTAGCTGCGGTAGGAATAGTTCCGTAGTCCATAGTATTGCATGTTCGCATCGGTATCGGCACCTCTATTTGTATCTCAAGTATGTGAACTTTTATTTGAAAATTTTGACTTTATATGTGATTTTTGAATTACTTTTCTTCTGCTTAAATGAATACGGAGTTCAAATGATCTTATATAGAGGTTTCTTTTAACAAATGCATAAACATAATGCCATGATTTAACAATATTATAAGTAGGTTCTATTCCGATGAAGTAACGTGTGAAAATATGAGACTTATAGAATAAGGAGAAGTTAAAAATATGACAATGTGATATAACCGAAATCGAATCATGTATTGTAGGTTCTATATACACTTTTACGTACAGTGACTTAAACTTGATATTCTTAATGTGTACTTAACTGTAAGGTTATTATTATTCACGACACCGGTATCCAGCTTTGATACGGAAAATATTCAAAAATAAAATATTTGATCAAATCATTATGATCTATTTATGCACAAAATATCAAACAATATAATCTAAACCTCTGTGATAACTCTAATGATATAAACAAGAAAAACAAGAGCCAGATCAGAAATGTACAAAATATGAGAGTCTCTTTTCATTGAATTTGATGAATTCATCAGCAACGGTGTGGATATTAACATCGTCCGTGTAATCCTTATGCAATACTGCAAACAAGATATTGTTGAGGTGGTTTGGTCCAGTCTTGGCTCTGGTCGATGTTTTCAGGCGTCGCATTGCGCTGAAACTTCTTTCCGCTGTCGCTGAGCTCATGGGTACTGTGCAATAATATTTCAGCAGTCGTGGGTAATTTTGCAAGCTTTTTTCGTCATTGGCATTGCGGTAAATATATCACAAATTGTTGATATCTTTGTAACCGTCTTTATTCTTGGTTTGATCTGTTCATTTCTCATTTTGAGGAGGACTGGCAAGCCCTTTAGTTCTTCTTCAAATTCTGCTTTGCGAGATTGTTGAAGCTTCATTACTCTGGACACAATTGGAAATATTTTGTCAAATGATTCCTTCTCGAGCTTGCCATTTACAGAGTCTATCAGGGCTATTTCAATATCTTCTAATATTTTCAAATTATTTTGGGAGAATCTTCTCTGCATTGCTCCGTCGATCAAATTGATCAAATCAAAATATTTCTGGGAAAAAGATTGGAACGTTGTATCCGGTGTATCAATATCAGACAGGTCTGTCATTTCGGACAATATTTCTGGCAGTTTTCTTTTTCTCTTTTCCTTTCTCTCCATGATGGTATCTGTCATTTCGTCCCCTAATTCTGCTTGTAGCTTTTCTGCATGACTCCATATCTTACTAGTTTCGTCATTGCAGCACTCGTTGCTTCGCAAGGTTGATGACGAAATTCGCTTCTTGAGCACTAACATCAGATCTTTGAGTAGTCCTGGAAATATTCTCCATTATACAGATCACGTCGTATGAGCACTTAATGCTAGCGATTAAATAAGTGTCCCTCAATTGATTCACTATTCCTTTCGACTTTTCGCGAGTCTCCCAACTGTATGACATTACCTATTTTGTAAATGTGACCGCAGACTTTCCCACGCCTTGTGAAAAGTCAGCATTGTTTCTATTTGCCCATCCTCTATAAATTGCACAATGGCAAATTGCACCTGTCAAAATCCAAGACACAGTAGAATAACTTGGCCGCCGCGCAAAAAGGCAACATAGAAACACGTGCCCACCTTGTACTCGTAAAAAAGGCAACATGTACATTAATAACTTATGCCGACCATGTAAAAAGGCAAAATAGATCAATTTGCTCACCCTACAAAACGGCAGTCATGTTGATCAACTTGCCCACTCTGTCAACCAAAAGGCGACACATATTAACTTGTCCATCCTGTCTAAAGTAAACATCCTAATTGAAGTCAATTACAGCGTACTTGAAAAAAGGGCAATACGAGCGTAATATAGGCAATTTGCCCCTCCTGTAAAAAAAAGGCAGCATTGCCCACCCTGCCCACCCTGTGAAAAGGGCAGCATGGGCTTTGCCCACCCTGCCCACCCCGTGCCGGCATGCTTGTCTGACTGCATCATCATATTCGTAATAGACGGCGAAATTCCGCGCATCGTTCAGTGTATGAAGGTATTCATCGATATGTCTTGGGATTGTTTTATCTATGATAAGAAATTACCTAAAAGTCAGTTTGTGCATGTTCTTCATGGCGAGGTCAAATACCTTTCTTCTGTCCTCAATGCATTAGCACTTCTGAAATCGTTTGATGAAGCAGATCGAAGTATCGATTGGCTTGCTATTGCCGCAGAAGCCATGAATATATACTTGGATAACAGTGATAATGAGAGTGTAGATTCTAAAGTGTCCTTCTGTATTGAACAAATGCAACTGGCAGAAGACCCTCCGAATCGCCGTAGATATTCTCCATCGCTTCTGATATCGTGCTACTCAATTTTCTCGACGAGTCATGCAGCATACGAGAATCTTCGTAATCAGAATTTTTTGACGTTGCCGAGTTCAAAAACTTTGGGCAAGTTAACACGATATGTTGACTCTGAAGTCAATGACAATTATCTCCTTTGTCGTTTCAAAAAATTGACTCAATCGGAGGCAACCGTGGCAGTGTTGTTTGATGAGATTTATGTTGCCAAACGCATAGAATATTCCCGCAGTCAACACAAAGTGGTCGGTATTACCGAAGACTCACGTCCCGTTTCAAGTTCTGTGCTTTATGATAACATCCCTTGCAAGTCCTTACAAAGATGTCGTTTGTAATTCGTGTGATTCGTCCCATCACAAATATCACTTCAGATATCATCGTAAATGGATTTTGGAATGTTGTAAGGCATGTTTCGGATATTGGTTTCAATGTCGTCGCTTCTGTTTGTGACAACCATTCAGCTAACCGAAAGTCATTTCTTCAGCTTTTTGGTGGTGAATGGGGCAATTCAGTTCCTAACCCATACTGCAATGGATCACCGATTTTTCTCTTATTTGATTCCACCCATAACGTGAAACATAACGTCCCCATGAGGACACAATTCTTACCGCAAAATTCAATGATGTGAAAGATCTTTATGACGAGGAAAGAAATCGTCCTTTGAAGCTTGCTCCACAACTTTCCAACCAACATTTGCATCCAAGTAATTTGGATAAGTTGTCAACAAAGCCGGCTTTGTCAGTATTCAATGAAAAGACAGTTTGCGCGATGAACTTTTATTCCGATAATTTGAAAAAGGATTGGAAATCGACGGCGATTTTCATCAAAAAAAATTCTTCGCGTCTGGGATATTGTGAACGTCAAGACGCCTTCTATAGGAAAGAAGAAGAGGGACATAACTAGGGATCCGATCAAATCGTCCACAGACTGGAAATTGACTGTATTGAAAGAATTCATCGACTTCCTTGATGACTGGAAAAATGGGCCTACTAGATGCGGTCTCACCGATCAGACTTTTTTAGCGTGGCGACAGACATGTAAATCTCTGATTGCATTATGTAATCACTTACTGACAGAACAAGGCATACTCTTCTATGTTTTGCTCGGGAAACTACAATCAGATCCTATCGAAAAGCGATTTGGCTGGTATCGGCAGATGTCAGGTGCGAATTACTTTATTTCAGTACGTCAGCTTTTTGACAGTGAAAGAAAGATCCGTGCTCTATCTCTTACTCAATTTTCTGGTCTAACTTTCAGTGAGATGGACCATTTGCTTCATGTAACGTCTTACTCAGATGTTCAGTGTGATGCGATAGCTGAAGAAATCTATGAAGATCTTGATTTGAAGTTGGCAGAAAAACCTGACGTCATCGATTTGAACGCGAAATATTATGTAGCGGGTGCGATTGTGAAATCGGAATTACGTCTTCGAAAGTGTGATTCCTGCAGTGATATTTTGTCCGTTTCTGACAGAAATGCTGCCACCAGAGGTTTATCCTGTCGCCGATTCCAGTGTTACTCTTTTCAAGACTGTAATTAGTCGTGGAGGATTACTAAATCCATCTGATTTTGCCTTCGATATTTGTGTAAAATGTTGGTCTCTATTCCTTTCATTGAAATCCTCAGAAAGATTACTGCGATTGTATTTGTCGAGCAGCGATCATTGCCAGGTCTGGTTGACAATTGTGGCCACTTATCTTGAAGAATTTCATACTACCAGACTGGTTTGTGCTAAAGGTCATGAATTTCTGAAAGGCATCGTCATCAGATTTTTTCATTGCCTCATAAAAGACTACATAAAATCTGTGAATGACTCTACCGTAAAACAGTCAGCAAATCCAAGGAAGAAGGCAAAGTTGAGCAGCATGCACAATACTGTAAACTGTAAGTACTGATATCAATGTTTCGTATACTTCGCTACATTAATAAGTTGATAATTACATGTGTTATTCTTTTTTTTACCCCTTCAATACTCTAAATAAACTCGTGAAATGTCAATAAATACAAAATTACAGCGAATGCGCAAGTGTATTTATCTTGACTGGCAGTTACACTTTAGCACTCACAATGTAGACGCGTCAATTCTGCTTCCAATCCAGATGCTTACATCTAGCTATCCATGGTCCAGAGTAAGTATAGCTAATATACTAACTCTACGGGTTGGGTTCCTAGCCCCTACATGAATTAAATAGCACCCTTGTAACTGGCAATGTGTCCCTGAGACGCCAGGGTCAGCGCTAGTGAGCACGTCCCTGATAATGGGGAGGGATGTTTTCGTTGGAAGTCAGCACGACAGGTGAAAACGAATCGGGGTTAAGGAGCTTGATGGGGACCTTCCCATAAGAGCAGCTGTCTCTTGTCGGCTTTAATGGAGTGTGCCTGCATCCATTCCCAGTGAATCGAAACTTATAAATCTTCCAAGAAACTTGCAAGATCTTAGAAGATTTGTAAGATTGGACTGTTATCTTGGAAGATTTGTAAGATAGGTCTGTTGTCTTGGAAGATTAGCCTGAAAGATCTTAGAAAATATGTCTGGGAACTGAAACTTGGAAGATTTGTAAGATTGGTCTGTTGTCTTGGAAGATTAGCCTGAAAGATCTTAGAAGATATATGTCTGGGAGCTGAACTTGGAAGATTTGTAAGATTGGTCTGTTGTCTTGGAAGATTAGCCTGAAAGATCTTAGAAGATATGTCTGGGAACTGAAATTTGGTAATACCACAGAGCCATAGGAAGGACCCCGCAGCAGCAGCAGTTGCGGGAAGCGCAAAATAATTTCATTAAGTTGAAGTTTATGAATTACTTATCAAAAAAATAATGGAGAACTTTCAATGTGATCTGTGAACTGTATAGTGATCATCAGGGGCAACAACCGGCCCCGCTGTCCCCGCGCTGACTCAAGTTGCGAACTATAAGAATGCTTGCATGCATAGAATTGAGATCAGTTTTCAGTCAATTGGTGCTCTTCCTGTTATTTCGGCTAAGACGTTGGTTATTTTTTTTTGATAATACTCAACCCTACATATTTAAAAACGATGTTCTTGGTCACTTTGGTAGTTAGTAAAATCGATAATACGAAGTCAATGATCAAATCAGGAAATGGGAGCAATGTAAGTGTACTATACAGGTCTCATAGGACAAGTCAAACATTCAGAGCAGAAGCTATTCGGTTTGACAAAGACAAAACCCCTGGGTTGCAGGAAGCAGTCCAGGCGCATTAAAAATATGTATGACGCATTCTATTCAGGTCACGTATGTTGCTACACTACATCGATCAACCAGTTCTCCGCACTTCTGTTAACACGTTAACAGTGACAGCTTAAGAGCAACGCATGAAGGAGCAGCGTGCATGATTCGGTTGTCGGAAACATCACCAGAGAAGTTTCTATTGTGTTGTCTACATTGCGGATTATTTCAATTACGTACAGAAATCAATTCATGCTATTCAATGTTTATACTACTTTCTCAGGAACATTGATACGGACTTTGGCTGATGTTGTCCTGAGTTTCATCAAATTTCTCATCGTCGCTGAAGGAAAAGAACGCGAGGAACTGATGAAATTGCCACTCACATGATTCCTTGCAATAGAAATGTGGAGTCAAAGCTGAATTTCATCTACCGTGGTAAATTGAATCATCCAATTCCAGATCAAAGGTAAGAGCATTTCACTGTGTCATAATTTACGCGTCCAATCTAGGCCCTATGACAGATCCATAAATTAAGAGCTGTCTTTAAGTCTCAACTACAACGGAATTGTAAATCAAATGTTATTTAGATTTCATGACTCTGACTGCGATAGGTAGAATGGCATACTTTGCTTCATACAAAAATACAGCCACGTCGTCCCCTTGAACTTGATGACTCGAAGAATGAATTGTCATTTTTCAACCGTTTCCCATCATAGATGCGTTCGAAAATTAGGTGGACCCCGTAAATTTAAGGCTAAAGTAAGATAAAGTTGAGGGTGTTATCAATCTTCCTATTGCGAGGGCCCATATTTGGCTGGTGACAAGATATGAACAATCGACAATGAAAATTTGGTGCTTACGGGTTATCTCCCCCTCACGATTTCAAATTTCATTTTCTCCGACTTCTCCTGACCTCATCGTGAATACAAAGCACTTGAAGTCAACAAATACATTTCGTGACAACTCGTGAAGTGATAATGACCAGGTCGCATCCCTTACACTAATATAGAAATATATTTTCGCCGATACGATCACTGTACAAGATTCATGTACAAAAAGCGTAAACATATGTGCATATTATATTCAAGAGAAGTACATTAGATATACCGGTATTGTACCCAGCGACTGTAGAGGTGAACGGTACTAGAGCAGTGTAGGCAGTAGAAACTATAGTCTCGCTGAGAGAAGTCCGATGTCAATCCACATTTCACACAAACGTCGGAAAGAATATATCGCAATAAAAGTATGAGCCATATGCATGTATGAACCCTAAATGCAGGGTCTAAACTAATTTATGCATTTGTAGAGTACATGAAGATCGGTTTAGAACAGTAAAAAGTACAGTATATCGCATAATATGCAGTTGGATCGATTCGGGTAGCAGGCAATTAAGGTAAAATTTGCAAATAATGGTGGGCAATTTGATATCCTTTCGAGTATTTTACCCAGTGAGCATATTTCTAGCATTTTTTAAGAATATTTTGTTCTTACTAACTTTTCTGATATATTTCGGTAATGTATTCCACTCTGTGGCACCGGAAAAGTCAAATTTTTTTTGACCTGGGCAAGTTCTGTAATATTGTATAGGAAAATTGATAGCATTTCTTTCCGTGTATGTTCCGTGTCAAAGGGCAGCCTATAATTTTCATATTTGAGCTTGACATATGTTGAGAACCTTATAACGATACATGCGATTATCTCCTAGAAAACTCTCAAAAGCACTTAAATGAAAATTTAGGTGATGGTTCAATGTGATGGCGAGTTCTATTCGAGAAAATGCGGTAGTCAAGCGAAAAAAGTTAACATAGCATGTTCATGAACCCAGTGAGCATATTTCTAGCATTTTTTAAGAATATTTTGTTCTTACTAACTTTTCTGATATATTTCGGTAATGTATTCCACTCTGTGGCACCGGAAAAGTCAAAATTTTTTTGACCTGGGCAAGTTCTGTAATATTGTATAGGAAAATTGATAGCATTTCTTTCCGTGTGTGTTCCGTGTCAAAGGGCAGCCTATAATTTTCATATTTGAGCTTGACATATGTTGAGAACCTTATAACGATACATGCGATTATCTCCTAGAAAACTCTCAAAAGCACTTAAATGAAAATTTAGGCGATGGTTCAATGTGATGGCGAGTTCTATTCGAGAAAATGCGGTAGTCAAGCGAAAAAAGTTAACATAGCATGTTCATGAATAGAAATACATAAACGCATTTAAATGCGCATAATATCATTGTATCTCTTGGTTTTCTGTAAATATCAACATGGTTTGTACAGTATTATTTTCATTTTTGAGTAAATAATGATGAATATGCATGCAAGTGGAGGTAATTAGGTTATTAAAATGTAATGAAGGGGGCCCAAGTTGGAATTTACGATAGGTTCTTCTAGAACCTCATGCTAGAATTAAAGCATTAATTAGGTTACAAGGAACATTTACATTAATTTTTCAAAATTCTGAAATACTTTCTGCACTTTCTACAGGGGAAAAAGAAGAAATGGAAAAGAAGAGAGGAACATTGGAGGGGAAGCTAGATGACAACGACGACACTATTAGGGGTCAGTCAGTTATCAGATGAAACTCTCTTGCTTCACTCTTGGGCTCAGCCGTTAGTACCAGACACGCACATATATTAACTCTCAGGGACCGCTATTGCATTCTTTGGTCGCCTCTTCCATTACAAGCGCTGAACCTTGATGTACACCGATCTCGAACTCTTCTGATGCACCTGCTTAATTACGAACGAAGGCCAGTAAACATTCCGTATGCTGACCTAATTTATAGCTTCTGCAGAGCTGATCACCTCCATCTGTCAATGGATGTCGCACCAGGTCAACTTCGCCCGAATACCACGTCACCCCGGACCCTGTAGTACAGACATTTGCCATATGATGTATGTCATATATATTAGTTATTGCAATTTGAATAGACGAACATAAACTACAATTCTAAGTTAGCGGTGAACTATACATTATTGCTTTTAATTAGGTCTATAATATTGTTGCTTAACACAAGCAACTAAAACAATTCTAATTAAACTTCTTTAATCAATCATAATGACAAAAAGACAAGTACAAGCCAAATAATTTTATTTACAAATAAGAGAAAAATCACAGAACGCATTTTATTCGACAAACGACCGGCGTTTATCTAAAAACGAATGGACGGAGAAAACACGGACGGAAGACGGAAATTAAGTCAATGGCAGTTCATTTCTTGCTCAACTTCACGCAAAGCTTCCTCCATTGTTATGGTCGGTGGTCGGTTTTTGGATATAAACTGAAAGAAAATAATGCCATGTGAGCTGCGAGCAAGCACTTAGCATAACCGAATGTATGTATGTATATGTCAATGATTGCGAACAGAGACTGAGTCATATGTAATTAGTTTCGACCAGGTGCAAGTGATCCCTCGTTTATTTTATTGCAAAATTGGTTAAGAGGTTTTTGTTACATATAAATACATACATAATACAAATTTATATTACATATAAATGTAATGACGGCGAATATGCAAACATTATACAAACACATACCTGTTTCTGTTCCTACCATTGCAGTTGTGAATTTGATCTTACTAAGTGAATAAGTCAAATATCAATTACATTGCAAAAAAAGTAGATTATGAATTATAAGTTGAATATCTTAATTTTGAGGATGTCATGTAAATCACAAAATATAGTCACCTGATGAATGAGTGGAGTAACTTTTAAAGAATAGTATGAAATTGTAGTAGTTGTATTTTTTTTAATTTCATTATGCTATTGTTGCTAGTGATTTTATCACTTGATTTGATACACGAGAATAGACGAGCTGCAATGCTATTTCTTATTGATTGCATGAAATATATAACCGATAAAAAATCAAACAACATCTGCAACTATCGAATTTACACTGAATCTGATAGCAATCACAAATGATCATATAAAATCTATTAATGTATTTCGATAATTTATCGATTTTCATTAAACGATGATTTTTATCTGTTGTGAATTAGCGCTTATTTATTCATCTTATTTATTTACATGCATATGAAAATTCACTATGAAATTATTACGCTACAAAAATACAAACAGTGACTTCTGAGACGTAGATACACGGGTTGCCAATGAGTTTATACAGAACGCTGAGACAAAGTCATTCTGAATTTCTTTAGTACGAAGGCTAGTGAACGATTGAGGAAATATTCAGAAATTGTACAAAATTAAATGTTGAAATATGACCGACAGAATTGTGTTGATAGAAATCGCTTAATCATTATTCTTTTGTCGCTAGCTATTTTCTAGATCAAATTTTTCGGTTAACAATTGTGATGATTTGTGATGATTATTATAAGATATGACAAAAAAATTGAGTCGAATGGACGCCAACACCCGGCTGTGTCTCATATAACATCACAAACCCATCAACAACTGTTCACTAAAGCATGGTATTGATTTATAACGACGATTGGTTTAACAGTAGTTCACCGTCTCCACCACGATAGAATTGCATAATTATTATAATTGGCTGCTGGATAACTATGCTGCATAACTGCTGGATAAATGCTGCATAACTATTATAAATGGTTGCTGGGATGATTTTCATCATCGTAAGAGAAATAATACATAATGATATGCAGAACAACAATGATACGACAAGCGCCTTCATCAACCCATCTTTTGCACTGCCATTTTGGATAGAGCATTTGCTTTCTAGGCTGACTTGCATTTGAATCCTGGTCAGACGAGTTGTGGTCTGGAAGATGCGACGTTTGCGTCCGTTTGAACTTCACTTTTAAGAAATACAATTTGCTTGTTACTATGCAAAAAAATTTTTGATAATACGTAATTATTGTATAAATACGTATATTATATATATAATGCGATATATATATATATAAAATATATATATATATTATATATATATTTTCAAAGCACTTTATGGCCACAGAACATAAATCTCACCTTTTTAGTTTCTTCTAAGGTAGTGTATGAATGCTCTGGAATAATGGTTCGCGCCATCGAATCATACAGTCTCCGCTGAGTAGACATGAAACTTTGTGTCATTTGTAATTGCTGACGAAGAAGATTATTCAGAGCAACAACGCATGGATTATATGCAGTTACTCCTGCAACAAAAATTATTACATTCACCAAATCTGTACATTCGATCAACAAAGTATAACTAATTCAATGCAGTACAATAGACTTTTGCACAGGGATTTTTTAAGACGATGCTTATAAAGATGGTTCGAATTTATTATTATTATTAGTCATATTTATTATTATTAAATTATTCGGCTGCGGATGTTGACCATGAAATGTTTCTTAGTTCAACCGAAACATAGGTATCTCTTGATATTTGTGTAACTCAATCTAGCAAAAATGAATAACCGTTAAATGAAAGCGAGCGCGACAGGGCATGAAAGATACAACCCTATGGCATTCCATAGCATGTCACATTTCAGTCCTATTTGCAAATGAATGAACTAACGACGTTGACATGTGATATTCACGATAAAATTATTGACATTTTTTTACTCCTGGAGCTTCTAATGTATAATTATATATAAAGATAAGTAATAGATGCTTCGAATATGGCAAATAATAATATAAAAATAAAAACACTCGAATCTGCCAATCGAAATATTGAATTAAATAGCCCGACCGGTTTCACTAGTCTACTAGCTATTCAAGGGCTAAATGAATCATACATCAACTAAAATTCAAATGACATACACATCAATGGAGAGGTGAAGGATTTGAAGTCATAGACATTAATTATCAGAAGAATCTTCACTAGCATCAGATATCACTGTTCAACGAAGCCGTGATGTATGATTCATCTAGCCCTTGAATAGCTAGTAGACTAGTGAAACCGGTCGGGCTATTTAATTCAATATTTCCTGGCAGATTCGAGAGTTTTTTATTTTTATAATTATATATATATATATATATATATATATATATATATCAGGGCTGCCACTCTAATAAAAAAAAACGGGAAGTCAAATCGGAATGGCCCCCCTAAATTACGTAGTCTTGGGCCCCCTGAAAGTGAGAAACTTGCGATCATTCGGTATCACACAACCCGGTAAGTTTTGAAAGCGTTCAGGCAAAAGTTGGGTCTGTTCTAATAAAGATGCTTCTGAATCGTCACAGTTAGCAAGTAAATGTATAAAATTATTACTGATGCTTATTCAATCATCAGTTTCAACAAGGTGCATTAGAATACATGACTCGAACAGCTACTATTTTCAGGAGAACCGTTTTTGAAGGTTAGACATAGGTTACTACAAAGACCCCTCTACCTGCCCCCAATGTAAAATCAGCATGAAGTTATTGAACGATTGACGAGTTCAGCTCGATATAAAGACTGCATCTTATCGAATAATCTGCATCTAGGCCTATGGATGATTTTACTTAACTGTTTCAAAGACAACTTTCTTCATTTCGTTCAAATATTTTACATTCAAATTTATAATGCACTATTCTCGTGCACATTTGCCATTTTCTATTAATCGTGCCATGACGTCACACGGTGCAAGATACCGTCTTCATTGTGAAGAATTTTCATGAAACCACTTGGAAATTGCTGTTGAGCTGTTCGACGCTTGGAAGACTGCTTCAGAAGAGGGGTATGGTCATAGCAAATATCTTCATACAAAATCCATGGTCAGCGCGGTCTAAATGCTTGGGCAGGTATTTCCATAAGCCATCTTCTTTGGGAGAGCCATTATTCTTTCGAGAAATCGAGAGTGTGTGGTAAAATCTTCTTTTCTATGCTGTATATACCGAATGTCATAAAGGATAGGAATATCTTCATGCAGGATGGAATGCCAGCCACTACTACACACCCATCGTAAATTATTTGAACAGCAATTTTCCTACATCTTGGATTGACCGTCATGGGAGCCTTTGGAATGGCTTCCGATAGCATCAGATTCAATGCCCTGTGACTTTTTTCTTTTGGGCACGTTTAAGAAATTGTGCGTTAGAGTCATCCTATGCATTTGGATGAACTGGAAAACAAAGCTTTCCACTGTTTTCTGCAGATCAATGAGCGATTGCGTAGAGATATGCTCTTGCGCTGTTGACCGAAGAATTAGATTGCGTTCGGGCAAATGGTGAGCAAGTAGAAAATAGATGTTGTGTTACTCATGTTAGCAACTGTTTTCCTTTGAATCATAATTAACGTACAGAAATTGATCATTGAGCCGGTAATTGCTATTGCTATTGTATCAACAACTTTGAAATGATCACTGAGAATCCGCCAAGTTTGTTAAACAAAATAATTTTGAATCAATGTCACACAGAATAAATTGACGACTAAAAACTATCGCGTTTGCTCAACATGAGAAAACGGAGTTCTATATTATGCCCAAATATTACACATTACAGAAGCCATGCAACTTAATATACTACTCAATCTGAAATGAGATGATAGCAACATTTGATACAATCCATTACGGCAAATATTAACGTTTCTGGATTTTTAGCCGTCATCAGTGCAGTACACCTGTAAAGAATCAGTAACTCACTTGCAAACAAATCATCATCCGAACTACAGACATCTACAATTAACGAAATACATGCAGTTCAACTCTCATTCTGTAGAGTTCGTTTCCAAAATTTGAAATTTGCAAACAGCTAATTCGTGTTTGCACTTCATGCACGAAGGTGAGCTGCCGGATTTCCAAGCACATCCACCTACCGATGGTCTGTGGAGTGAGTTGCTGATTTACTGCACTGATGGCGGCTAAAATGTCAAAAATGCCTGCAGTTCAGTCTGAAGAAACTTCATCAGTACTGTAGCTCCGGCAATGATTCAAATCAAACTTTGCTCTCATCTCTTGTAGTTCAAACATAATAAAAGACAATTACATCTAAGAACAACTTTTGACTTTCAAGCAAGATTATGACAGCTATTTGATAAAAGTTTAGCCGCCATGGCATAAGTAAACGCAAAATCACCACGAAAAGAAATCCTCATAACTTCTGCAGTTGTTTGCGAGACTTCAATTTTCGGTGGTGTCTTGGCCGAAATTTAGCCGCTTTTGCAACAAGTGATCGTATAAAATATTCTTTCGTTACTCACTTGTGTTCCCGAAGCTTTTTAGTAGATTTTTCTTTCATATTTTCTGGCAGCCGCTTCTTGAAAGATACATTTTGGAGAGCATCAAAGCGATCAGAAATGAATTCATAAAAGACTCTTTAATTACATACTGCAACTTTTTCGTCAGACATTCCCACCTAAATTTCTTTTTTCAAAACCTTGATTACTTGCGTTTCGTCCAGTTTCACAATCTCAAAAGGGCCCTTCCGCAGTCTCAGAAGGGCCCCTCACGATCTTAAAGGGCCCCTTTGCAGTCTCAATATGCCCCCCTCACGATCCTTAAAGTGCCACTGCACAATTTCAAAAGGGGCCCTCGCGATCCTAATGGGGCCCCTTTGCTCTCTCACAAGGGCCCTCTCACGATCTTAAAGTGCCACTGCAAAATCTCAAAAGGGTCCATCATGATCTTACCTTTTCAAAATCTAAAATAGTTCAAAATCCAAATTATTTGTTCCTTGGATAAACATTTTGACACTACATAGTTTATTGAAAAAAAACCGGAAACCCGGTTAAAACCGGAAAAGTGGCAGCCTGTATATATATATATATATATATATATATATATATATATATATATATATATATATATATATATATATAAAACTTCGTCTAGAAGATTGCTTAATCGAGACGTAGGAGCATATCGACTTGAAATTATCGGACGAAACTTGAGATTTGGCACATATGGGCACCAAGATAGCCCCTACGTACGCCACTTTAGTGATGGGCTACTTGGAAAATCACATGTATGACAGAATTCAGCATTATTATCCCAACACTTCAGATCAAATTATATCATCGCGGAAAAGGTATTTAGATGATTGTTGGGTCATTTGGGATCCACAGTATGGCAATTTCGATACATTGTGTGAAATAATTCAGAATCTTGATCCTTCTATCAAATTCACTCATGAAAAGAGCAAAAACTTTTTGAATTTTTAGATGTAATAGTAAACAAAAACTCTGACAATTCGTTGAGCACAGACATGTGCAGAAAACCAACAGGCACATTAATGTATGTGCCTTTTAATTCAGCGCACCCGAAGCACATCCTTCGCAATATACCCTACAATTTAGCAAACAGGATAAAAAGAATAGTATCGGAAAAACCTAAACGAAACCAAAGATATGATGAACTAAAAACACGTTTAAAGGAACTAGATTATCCTGAACGATTAATCAACGACGCTATAGCAAAGGCTGAAACTGAGAAACATCATGAAAATCAAAGTCAACAAAATGAAAATGAACGATTAATTCCTTTTGTGCATGCCCATAACAGGAATAACCCGAAAATTTTCAATGATTTAATTCAACCAATATCCAATTATTTAAAATTGAACGACTCATTCAAGAACTGTACAATAAAGGCCTCATATAAGCAACCAAAATCATTAATTTCTTTGTTGAACAACAACAATCGGAAAACCATTAATGGAATAACTAAATGTGATAATAAACTATGCAAAACATGTGAAACCATGATAACAGGAAGAACAATTCATTTTACAAATGCTGGAAAACTTTTGACATAAGAAATAACTTCAATTGTAAATCATCAAATATTATCTATAAATTGGAATGTTCATGCGGACAGTATTGCATTGGTCAAACGGGCGACACATTTCATCACAGAATGACATTGCACCACCAACATATCGCCAATCAACATTATGCCGTGTTAAAAGTCAGTAAACACATAAGTGACTGTGGAGGAAAATTCAAGTCAGCCCCCTTCTATCAACTACCGCCTACAGCAACCAAGATTGAGCGAGAACATAAAGAAGCTATGTTCATCAATTTATTTCGGCCTTCTTTGAATAGTAATTGTTGAGTACTTTCATTTTAGATATCTTAATGATTTTCATATATCTATCTTTATAATTTGTAAATGATTATATGTAACATACTTATTTCATTCTATGCAGTGCCTTGAAAAGCGAGACAACTCGTGAAATCGATCGGCAGCATAATTGAACTCAGTTTGAGGCACCCTTCTAGTTTTTGTTTTTCTATACAATAACCTTTACCACTTCTACCATTTTACCTATATATATATATATATATATATATATATATATATATATATAGTAAAGAAACAAAAAGAATATTAGGCCAAAAAATTAGTTCCTATTGAGACAATATTTTGATTGTCTCCTTTGCAAGTCTGATTGTAAAAACAATTCTATCAACACTTTTCCATATAAAATTTAAAATAGATGCATCTATGCATTTTGGTTGAGCACAATTTTCACCGCTGGTAAATTCACTTTGATATAATATTTCTCAACGGTCTTTTGTTCATAGCTGCCGGAAAAATTGCGTTGAAGCACAAATATCTTATACCGAACAAACGGAGGCGTGTTAACTATAAAAATATTTACAAGCATTGCTATCTTTCATTGTAAGATGTTGATCGTGTATTCTTCGTCTTGTAGTAGTACATTGAGGATCGGCAATATATGATTCATCACAAATTTTGCATTTTATTTGATAAACATTTTTCATGAAGCAGATGTTTCCGCTTTACAATAGCAATTGTTATGACACGGAAAATTATTTGTCGTTCTATAAAATATATTAAAAAACATATGCTTGGTAGAACATCCGTCAGGTTATCAACTCTCCATGGATGTACGTAGAAGCTTATTGATATTGTTGTGAACAGGGTTGCATTATTCTAACAGCCTATATAATTTACTATGTGGTGTGGTCAGCCTTAATATTTTCTATGTAAAATATTTTGTGTATAAGAAAAATAAATAAATAAATGAACTCGGAAGCAGATTAGGCACGGAGCCTTTCTCCAATTTCTCCATCTTTCGCCGAGTTATCATTTATCCCACTCTCATTCTTCTTGTGGTGAGTGTTTAGCAGAGTATACCTATTTTGAAAGTCTTAGATTTGACCCGACCAATATTGATATCATACTAGAATAAGAATCATGTCAGTATAAGAATATAAAAATGTTTTTACAACCATGGCTGCAAAGACATCTGAGCTTCGCATATTCACCTTCTAAACTCTCCGGAGGAACTACGTAATGAGCGATAGGGTTCAAGTCCACGTTAGACATTCCGAACGATTCTCCAATGTGCGGTTGCCCAGCTTCCCTCGAATGCCACTGGTAAATGAGACCGACATCGACTGTCTGCACAGATTTATCTTCGTCGCGACTTCCTTTCCTGCGTCTTCGGTGAACACTGTAAAGGAATCGGTAACAAAACTAAACACAGTGAGTGAGAACAGCCACAGACTTGTAGATTGACTCATCGTCATACCACATTTATTTCCATAAATTCCTTGTCATGAATTTGGCTTTTAAATATCCTACTGTTTAATTGATGAGTAGCAAATGCGGTAGACATTTTCTTGTTTTTCTTTTGTAATTTCATTGATATTGAGCATTTTGAACTACCACAAGTAAGTGAAAGTGTCGCCGTTCTATGGGTTCCTTAAAGATATAAACTTTTCAAGTTTCAGAAAACTTAATTAGATGTAGTTTCTAGCGATTTCAACTTCATAAATTCATAAGATTTCAATTTATAAGAACAAGATAATTAATTTAATTTTAATTATAAAGAGATAGCTCATGGACAGTAAAACATCTCTGATCGCTAATAATCACACCAATAACTAATAAGTACTGCTATCAAGATTATATTGAAATAACTGGTTGGACTTTCATTTGAACTAATGTGAGGAAACCCATAGAAAACATTGCTAGTCATCGTAGAAGCCCTCTACAAAAACCTTTAACGTTAAGGACACTCGAGTTGAGTCAAAACATCATTTTTATTCCTGCAGAGGCCACTGACAATTTGAATTATTGAAATAGTTTAATTACGACTAAGTCTTCCTACATTTGTCAGGATCGACAGGGAATGATAGGATTAGCTTATAATGAAGAGAATGAAATGTAGAAGAAAGAACACTATGTTTAATATTCAACTGAAGGTCATTAAACAGATCATCAATTAAAGCAATATACGACTGAAATTGATAAGCTGCAATTAATGACGTATTTAAAAAATATATAATATAATATAATATATATATATATATATATATATATAAACACGGTTCACCATTGACCTGAATTATCTTAAAGAAAAAAAGACGAGGTCAATAAAAACATATATTGGAAAGCTTTCGACAAATGTCTTTTTCAATCCAAAAGTAACAACAATCTTAAACCAAGCAAAAAGGAAAGAAGGAAACTAATCTAAGTCATCATATCTAAAATTTAAACGCTGATACAAAAATCAGACACTATGTAAAAATGGACAAGATATCGAAAGAATGTTGTAGTTATCAATTGTACACAACATTAATACTGGGTCTTTGAGATTTGATGAAATTTCTCTCGCAGACTTTACGTTCATAGACATTGGCAAAAAACTTCTGTAAAATTTCTATTTTGATGTCATAAGCTGATGGATTTAATTGATGTTTCAAATGAAAATGCTGGTGTACTAGACTTATTATGTACAAGTTCGCCAAATCAAGAAGAAAGAAAGTATTCCATGCAATAAGTCTTGTTTATGTAATAACAGCAATTTATGTTTTTTGAAAAATGTTGTATATAAAATCACTTGCAACAAATGGAAGCGAATTTTAGAACATTTAAATAGCAAAATATGTCTTGTACACCAGCATTCTCATTTGAAACATCAATTAAATCCATCAGCTTGTGACATCAAAATAGAAATTTTACGGAAGTTTTTTGCCAATGTCTATGAACGTAAAGTCTGCGAGAGAAATTTCATCAAATCTCAAAGACCCAGTATTAATGTTATGTACAATTGATAACTACAACATTCTTTCGATATCTTGTCCATTTTTACATAGTGTCTGATTTTTGTATCAGCGTTTAAATTTTAGATATGATGACTTAGATTAGTTTCCTTCTTTCCTTTTTGCTTGGTTTAAGATTGTTGTTACTTTTGGATTGAAAAAGACTTTTGTCGAAAGCTTTCCAATATATGTTTTTATTGACCTCGTCTTCTTTTTCTTTAATATATATATATATATATATATATATATATATATATATATATATATATATATATATATACCGGTATATATATATATATATATATATATATATATATATATATATATATATACTGACAACCAGTATCAGAAAACTTCAATTTTCCACAATAAGCAAAATATATTCGATAACAAGAAAAAGGTCCACATTCCACTCCTATCGGATAGATTGCGTCATCTAAAATTGATCGCTTTACATTTCTAATGATTCTTAATTAATAAGCGGAACACACATACGAGTCAGCGTCTGTCGGTGCGGGAGGTTCTTGACAGTCTTTTTTCAGATTCAAAAGACAATCACTCTCCCCTTTGCTGCGACAAATGATTTTTAATTTGTGGTAAATGGCAAAATAAAAATCATTTGTCGTAAAAAGAGAGAAAAATTTACTTTTGAAACTAAAAATGACGTACAGTAGATACACCATGTGCGGTATGTTGCTGATGACGATTTTTTCGAACGTCCTGCTTGATCATGAAAATGTTCTTGCTATTTATCTTCGCAGCAATTTATCTTACTTACATTTTCATGTTTGACGGCTGGAGTAGCAGACATATTTGACATATTTAATACAAAGAGGAAACATTCTCGCATTCGGACGCCCATTCTCTTAAGTCTCAATGATGTTTTCGAGTCGTCGAGCTTTTGGATTACTAGGGGACTGTCCCTATTACGATGCACAAACACTGATTTTCATCAGTATGCCTTCGACATTTCATCCCTCAAGGACTATTTCTATCATTTTTTGGTATCGAAAATTGTTATTGAAATCGATGTTGTGCCAAATTTTGAATTAGACAAACATGCCATGGATGCAAGAAACTTGTTTTGTCTTTCAGTCGCTTTCTATAATGAAGTTTCCAAGGAAATGTGAATTGTCTCATTCTATTCTTTTTGAATAGTCTAAATAGAGCAAAAAGAGACGGTTCAGGTTTAATCTGTGCCAACAACTGAGCTTGCAATAGTCTCCATTTCTCAATTCTCAACTCTGTCTAACAGATATCTTACTGCAGGAAACTATCCATAGCTCCCTGACTTATCTTGATTTTTGCCGATAACATACGTCTCAGTGCTGAATCAGTCAATAAAGGAGGCCTCTTTGAGAAATACAACACGATCTCAGTGATGCGCAATTTTGCCGGAGTAATTTGCAATGTCGTTTAAGATACTTATGAACGTCAGCGAGAAGCGTTCTTTCCATTTTGAAATTAGTGATTTAGAAGAAACAATTTTCCATTCGAATTAAATAATTTGAAACGACTAATTGTTTCCACTGGCCACGCTTGTTATTGAAGGCTAATGTGACGGTAAGCTGAACTAAAATCACATTAGATCTTGCAATCATTTTAGGTGGTAGGATAGATCAGTTAGTTAAGCGAAGCGCTTTGGTATGAAGATGCAGAGTTCCATTATTCGAGTCTACGGCTTGTGGGGGTATCATCGCCCTCTTTGTATGGGCGGTCGAATCCTCAACTTGGCAGAAAGGGCTCCGTGTCCACGGTAGAACAGGTATGAGCAAAACTGATTTTACATCTGATTCATTTGATGATTTTTTGGGACACCTGGCCAAGTCATGAGGTCTCTTAATTGTCCAAACGTCGAAAATGCAAGTGGTCATCATAAGCCACCTCTTCATCTCTTCATGAGGAACTGAACAAGAATTCCTTTCAAAACCGTCTTATACAACAATTTGCAGCGGAATTTGTATTAAATGGCAATATTGCTGATGAAATTGAAAAGAAGGCAATCGATGACATTCTGCAACACTGTCATATAGTAGAATTTGTAGAGCGATTATTGACGCCAAATGAATTATTTATAGCAAGTGACTCACCGTTTTGTATAACTTTCTGTGATAGTTGTCTCTTCACTCTCACTACTGTAGTCAATGCGAGATGTAGATGATTGTGTGGGAGATTCAAAATCCTGAGAGTAGGTGGTAGTAGGAGCCGTAGGACGAGTTTTTTCCGACACGATTTCACTGGCCTCGAAATCACTGTCATACTGTGAAACTCCGCGAGCCTCTGATTGAATAACTGTAGCGGATGTCGAGGTGGAGGATGATGTCGTAGAGGGTGAACTCTTCATGTGATCCTCCACGACGGAGATAGAAGACAAATCATCAATCGACTGAACAGCCTCTAACCGTGGTCTTGAATCTGAAAATGAATTTAGAAATGTCTCCCATTATTTCAGGAAGGATTTCTGTATTGCCAAGAAGCTATTGTGGTCAGCAAGCTAGCATAGTCAACGGTTTCCTTTATATAGAAGACAAAAAGCTGGTTGCTGAGGATGTAGGATACGAGAGAATGAAGAAAATATTTGTGGGTGACTGGACGATATATGCCACGCAATGCTTAAGCTTTTTAGGATTAAAAATGTGTTGTATTTACCAATCCACTTTCGGACAGGAAAAATTCAAACTTATTTTGAGTACAGTATCCTTGATGTGAACAACAAAATATGCATTACTGAACTTCTAAGTGGCTATCATGTGATGTTCGTGCCAGTGACTGACTAACCGTCAAGTAATGCTCACTTGGGAGTTCATTACGCTGTTTGTATTATCATGCTTTCAATACATGTCTTGCTGTTGAACACCAGCGTGCTTTTCTACAGTAGACAAGTATATCAATGATGAAGTTATGCAAGGTTTTCAATTATTGAAGTTACCTTAAACATTTAGTGAAGAAAATGAAAAACACCTCACCAGCTTTCAGACTGGTCTCAGTCAAAACTCTTCAACACTTGATGTACAACACAATCAAAGCAAGAGCATTAACATATCTCGATTCTCAAACCTACAATCAACAGGAAACACTAACTTACAGACTACAATCTCTCTTCACAAGCGGATATTCACGCATACAGTCAACACACTTCTCAATGTAATTTACATCTTATTCTTCACATAATTATTATTCATTTAATTATTATTAAATGTCCTCACATACAGTCCGTTTCCAAGTTCGTGGCACAATCCGAAAAGCTATTTTATCTCTTGTTTATTCTAATAAAATTGAATCGTAAGCTCATAGTTAATTAATTGCTAACTGATTGCCACTTGGTCAGCCGAGACACTTGGTTTAGGGAACAGTGTGATTTGCCCAATTAAATGAAGTAATTAGTGAATAGTGATTGGGAGCTTGTTGCTTCATGTGATGATAACTGATCACTTCATGTCGGCCCCCGTCTGTCCCATCATAATTAAATGAGTTGCTACTTGCTAACTCTTGTCGATCCTGCATCATTCTGCACGTTTTTACCAGACACTGAGGCTGCGACAGCGTCGCGAAACCTCTGTTTCCTGTATATACTTTTACCATTAAACTTTTATGGATAACCACAGGGAGTGCATTTTTTCCTTTTTTCAACCTATCTTGTCGATCCATTTATCCGACGCAAGCGTCAGCAACTGCGGCGTGAAGAATGTTATTGTTTGTGAGCAGGTGGACTGGAGACAAGCCTTCGCGTGCAGAACAGAGATTCAAAATCTTCTGACTTCAACCGAGGAAAATGATGACTAACCAAATGGCTGAGTACGGGAATAATACAAAATTTAAGTTTGTCAGTGAACAAATTGGCTGATCTTGATAAAACTTACATATTCTTGCAGCTGATAACACCAGGATTCTTTTAAACCCAAACTCGAAATCGCCAGGTTTAATGCAACAAAAGCTGTTAAACTGTGAGCAATTGACCGTGAAAAACTTTGTTAACGCGAAGGCATCGTAAAATTAGGTTGGTGTAAATTGAATGAAATTACACAAATTTTTGTCCGAATTCGAAAAAATTACATCATCTGAAAGCTTAACACGAGCCTGATTCAATGGTAATAATCTTAATTTTCTGTATTGCGTAGTTTCGTTTGTAGGCATCGGTGAATGACTTGACCAAACATTTATACTTTTAAGTCTGCTGACCACAACTGACCAGACACAACTTACGCGCTCTACCAATTTAAATTACTAAATATAACCTGGTACTTATGGGTTATTTCACCCCACACGTTCTCAAATTTGTCTGCAATCCGTAGAAATGAATCAATGATCACAAAACTTCAGAGACACGTATATGAGTATATTTTCTACCCACATGCAGAATTTTATGCAAATCGGACAAGTACTTTTTGAATTAAAGATGATGAATTAAGCTGAGGAATTTCTCAAGGCTAACATTCGGTTTAGAAAGAGACCTAAAATGACCAAAGATTGTGGTTGCGAAATTTGTAAAGATATCGGACCTAAATACTCGTGCGCGGATAGATATGTGGTATACCAGTATACCTGTAAAACTTGCAATGAAAATTAAATTGGTTAAACAAGTCGTCCTTTTAAAATAAGACATCAAGAATATAAAAGTAGCATTAAAAACAACACATATAACAGTGCCCTAGCCCAGCACCGGTCCAAACATCCGATCAATGGAATTCAAGACTTCAAAATTCAGTTCCTATCTAAGAAAAGTAACACTCGCGATGTTACTATTGAAGAAAGCAAGTGTATCAGAGTTAATGAGCCGGAAATCAATCGGAAGTACGAAATCAACTGTTATCCATTGATCGCTTCTACTACGTAGTTATCTGATGTTAAATCTGTTCACTTTCTATTCTTAAGGGAAGGGTTGAATGCATGACCTGCCACTTACCACCGCACCTTGAAGGCCAAAGGCCGAAGTACAGTGCAACTTCAGTGCACTTCAGTGTAAATTTTCTTTATTCTAAATAGATCAAAAAATATACTGGTACGGAGGCACCAAGTATCTTGGTTTTTCCTTTTCATCAATGGATTTGAACCTCCTGAAAAATTTGATCAATTATATAGCCCATAAGTACCAATAACCTTTTTATGGTATAAAGTTAATTGAAATTGAGCATCTTCATCAATGAAAAAAATCATGCCACACTTTTTCAGCAGCATTTTTTTCGGTAAAAGTTATTAACATTGCATCTCTTTGTACATTGAACGAATCATAAAAGCTTTATATCACGATGAAGCTGAATGATAGCTCACACCATCTGCCAATTTTCATGAAAAAAATCTGTCGTCTTCATATTAAAATCCGGCATCAAAGAAAACGATCAATTTTTTTTCGGAAGGCCTGCTGACCACAACTGACCACTCAAGAAAGTAAAATGTATGTCAAAATAATATGTGGAACATAAGAATTCACATGGCATATCGTTTATTAAAATTAAACTAAGAATTCAACACGAAAGTGACATTTGAAAATGGGTTAAATTTTTTGTGCAATTAACATCGACCGATAGAAGATCCAGGCCGCTGAAGGTCTTTGGGGAGTTTTGCCTTAAATTTATTTGGAAAAATCAATAAATAGTCAGTAGATGCATGAGGATAAAAAATTATCAACTTGATCGATTTTTGAATCTTTAAACAGATTGCGCGCTCAAACCCTAGCTGGCGGACACCACATACAATAACATGAGGGGCGGTTAAAAATGTTTTCGCTTTCTGTTTACAAATTGACAGGATAAACTCGTAAGATAAGTCTCTAAGCAAACACCAGAATTTTGTTTCACTGCACAAGCAGATAGTATAATTATCTCTCTACTACACCATATTTTTGTAAGTAGTATGCACATAAACATCGAAAAGAATCATACAGGGAATCAAACTTACATGAAGATTCATTTTCACTTATCAAATCATCGACGTCCATGATATTTTCGGCTATTTGCTCATCGTTCGACGTCACTTCTGAACTTTCCTCTTCTCTCTCTATATTCACACTACTGCTACTGCTACTACTCGACGAACCGTCAAAGCGCTCAATGATGTTATCCTCGAGAAAGGAGAGTTCACTCTCCTCGGATATGGAGACATCTTGCGTCGTCTCTGCGATCGTTACATGTTTTTTGGGTGAAGTAGGTGTGGAAGGAGATTTAAGCGCTGGTTTCTTAGGTGTTTCAGGCGCACTGGACGATGAGATAATCCCTTCCCCTAATTCCGCTGTCGACATGTCCTCGTCAGAGATCGTGAGCGACCTTTGAAAGCGACCTGAAAATATATCAAACAATAATACAATGGTCATTGAGGTCATAAATAAGACAATTGTCGGGAAACTATTGAGCCAAGATGACATTCCACAGACCTTCTACTGAAGTCAGTTAAGTCAACCATGTCCAACAAGAATTCTTACTTAGTATTTGAAAGTCCAATTTTCTGGTTTTTCAACAACATCAGATGCTAATATGAAATAGAACGTTACAAATAAAATAATAATTCTGTCGATAACTGAAGACAAAGTTCAGCTGTTTCTTCAATTTTTATCGATTGGCCATTATTGATGTGTTCGTGAGAGTACATACTTGAGATTTACGGAGTTCTCTAAGTGGCCGGATGTACAAGATTTCACTCAACCGCAAATTTAAGTGAAGAATCTCTATTGCTGCATCAAATCCAATGGGAGAGGTCACTGCTCGCTCTTTGTAATTATTTTATAGTGACCATGCATCTTAATTGATGAGTAATTGCCAAAGAATTCATCATAATATTTTGTAAGTCATTTTTATTTTTTCTCAGTTCCATTTTATCTTTATCAATCTATTTGCTTTGCATTTATTAGCAGAAATGTTAGTTTTCATGAGCTCACATTTATAAGCGATCATCACTGGCTTAAATGCCAGTTTTGAAATCATTCTCTCGGCTCAAAATCTTTCTCATTAATGTGGCTGGCCAATGAGGCTGGCCAACGATTATTTGATCTGTCTGGCCATCACACGTGAATATACAGATCCGACTTGATACTTTATCCACCCTTCATTTACTTGCACTTAAGCCTTTTTCAGTACGATAGCCTCGACTGATCTGTCATAGGTTGTCCAAATCGAATGATTCGTCGCCATTGGATTCGATCTTGCACAGTGTTCATTACGCTCGTATAATGTTTGTGGAGAGACTGATCCAGCGTCGAGCTTCCATGTCTGTGCATCTGATTTTGTCTCGCAGAGCAGCAACATTTCGAGTCGATTTACGTCAGATTGCAGTAAGCACCGTGTCTCCGAATAGCAATGTAGAAATGAGGAGTATGGCAAAATAGAAATGATAGCTGCGTTGAAACTTTCATTTTCGTGAGGATCGAAGCATCCTGTACAAGCAAATTGTACAATCTTCCGAAGCCAGAGGAAGCTTTTGCAATTATTCTTATCTTCTTCAGCTCTTATGGAATTTATTTTTTTTTGTTAATTCATTAGAACTTTCAATGTGATTTCTAGGAATAACATCTTTACGAACTCGACTTTTCAATCTAACAAATACATTTCAAAAGATAATTGATTTTGAATATCCAATAAAGCATTTTCAATGTTTGATCAATGGCAAGGTCACATACAATGAACGCATTTTTAAAAATATTTGCGTTCAAACGGTTCATCAAAAAATCAGAAACATAATATCGACATCAGAATTAAAAGGAAAATTACTGAGTCATTCTCAATCAATTCATTTCGATTCTGATAACAAGAAAAAAACTGTCAACAATCTTCGCTACTCACCAGAATGAATAGAAGAAGAGTGGGATGAAGGAGTTTTCGGAGATTTGATCCCGTATTCTTTGATCTCTTCCTCACTTTTATCATCATCAGATAATCCTGCAAATCTCAGCTGCTTTCTCGTCTTTGGTGTCAAATTACCAGCATCCTCCTCCTTTTTAGTCTTTCGCTGTTGTTTGCCGGAGTCCTCAGCTTTCTTCCTCAAGAATTTCGCACCATCCTTACCTATACTGGCACTCTCCTCATCAGTTAAATAATTTAATTTGGCACGAGATGACTTAGAATAAAGTAGCTCCGGGCTAGTTCGTGATTCACTGCTGCTTCTCTCTGCCTTTTCTTTTTCTTTCCCGCGTGATAATCGACCTGTGAGACTGCTGGCCTTGGCGAGTGCTGCACTCCGCCTGAGAGCATTTCCACCAACAACGGATCCTTTACTGGCTGTGACAGTTGGTTTGGAGACCGCGGGAGTGGTAGTCTGAGGCTTTGATTTGAGGAATTTGCTTTGGGTTTTCTTGCGTCCGGACGAGATGATGTCACTGGAGTCAGTGATTGAGATGTCACTTCCTCCATCCCCGAGACTGACCCTTTTCGAACGTCCTTCAACTCCTTGCGACGTCTTCTTCCGCAATGACGAAAGATAGTTCTGAAATGAAAGAGTTCACTAGGGAAATTTCGATCACACAAAGAAGCAATGCAGATGTATCCAAAGTCGGTCCGGGCTATATTTAGCACCGGAGGCGAGATGTGCTGCCTGAAGTTCTTTATTTCATTGAATTGAATCACGTGATCACTTGAACTCTTTGCATCAATGCTTGGCCCGGCTTATCAGCAATGAACAATAAAACCTCTGACCAGCAAATATATCCTACAATACGGCCACAATAATAGATGAACTATCTTTTATCGCATTTCATCCACTGATCTCGTCTAATCAGACTGTTCGCAATAGCTTGACTGTCAAATTCAAAGTTTTTCAAGGTCAAGCTTCCCTAAATTTCCAGATGGTCAAACTTGGAACATGTCAATTCTTTCAATTCATTAATTGCAATCTAAGTCAAAATTTCTATAGGCTCTAAATCTCGGGTTTATTACAATTTACAATAAATTTCCGCTTTCAATTTTAAGAATTTCTTTGAAAAAACGTGAGAACTCAAAAAGCATGTTGAAAAATTATCGAACAGATATAACATACAACATTCATTACATATAAAACACAGGATTCACTACAGCTCAAGTTGATATATAGATTATCCTATATTACCAATATTCTATCTTCTTGTATTTAACAGGGTGTCCACTAAATTTTTCAAAAAACATAGGAATATAGGACAGAATTTTCATAAAATATAGGACAAAATATAGGATATTATGCATTGATTAAGAACACGTGATATAGGATATGTGAGTTAAATTGCAGGCCTATACTACATAAGTAATTAAGCCATGAAAGCTTATATCATAAAAAAAGTGAGGAAATTTACATGTAAATGTAAATTATATCTAAATGCCATGAATGCAACGTAAAGCTCTACAAAATTTAAAAAAGTAACATATTTTGTACTTCATGGATTGCGTTTTCTATGTTTTCTTTTTTGATAGTCTCCACCTTCCCATTACAGACATCCCGTTCCATCACATTTTTTATTTCTTTATTATTGAGTCTTATTTGGAGTCAGTGATTTGCTGTAATTTGGCGAAACACACCTTTAAAATCGATTACAAAATCTTGGTAGGTATAAAATCATAAAAATGAACTCAATTAATCATAACAAGTACTTTAGAAAAACAAACTTTGTAAAATGCTAAGAAGAATATTCATTTCTTGAAAGGGCCAATTGCTTATCATGAGTAGGCTATACAGTTAACAAAAACAATCAATAGAAATCTTTCAAAAATAGATAACAGCTGATAGATAGTCCAGTAGTATGGCAGATTTCATTGTATCAATCATATTTCGTTGCCAGTCTCTATATTTTTCACCGATTCCAGCAAACATAAATTCCTATCTATAAGTTTGCGCTTTCGGTCGGCTAGTTTTCCGTGTTTCTGGCGTAATTTTTCTAATGCTTCAGTGCCTTCTTCTATCTATTTTATATCCTGTCGCAATCATCAATTGAGCCGTGGCGGCACGTTGTAAATTGCCTTTCTCTATAGCAAGTCTCAATTTGTTGCTTCCATCATCTAAAAGTTCCTGTGCTGCTAAAAGTACGTTGTTCGTGTTTTTCTCTTTACTGATTAATGTTTCTTCCTTCTCCGCAAGACTATTCTTCTGCTTTTTCATTTGTTCCCTCTCTTTCTCCAAAAGATCATTTTCCTTTTCTTCTCTTTTGCGTTCAATTTCTTGTCTCATAATGCACTCAGGGCATATAGCAGCATTTATTACTTTTTTGTAATCGGCAATTTTTCAGTGCGATTCCGTTGAGGGTCACGAAAGTGAACCATATCTTTGGTTGCCCGGAGTCCGTTAATAAAATTTCCCCGAGTACAGTGCGCTCTCGTGTGACGAGAGAAATGTTCATGGATAGTGAACTCTCCACGTCTGCGTTTCCATGGGGAAGTATTAAAGAATTTTTGATAACAGGTGTGATACACGGATATTTCAATTATGGTTAGGCGTCTTTCAGTTGAAGATCTCTCTCCAAAAATGATCGACCCCTAGGTTGCGATTTCTTATCAGATCTCTGATTGAATAGTGTGGACCTCTATCCGCTATAGGCTCATTATCGAAAGAGAAACTTCAAAAGCGTGCTAGCTCATCGTGTCATTTGATTTATGGCGATAAATGCTAAAAGACCGCCTAGAACCACTGAAAGATGGTCGTGATATGCTGAATCTCCGGTTTCTTTGCAAAATTGAAGATCCAAGTCACAACAGTGGGCTACTAGCACCATTGACGAAAGCAAACCGATACTTTATCCCAAGACATCGTACAAAAAAGTGAAGTGACTCTTTCTGAAAGCTTGCAGTATCCAATGTAAATTTTATGAGATGACTGAATTTCTTTTATCATTTCATGTACCATGTAAAAGTTAAACGAATACATCGATTTTCATCTCAAATATATACAATTATTGTTATTATAGTATCTAGTGTCCTATTAGTCGCCTCTTGCGACATACAAGGGTGCAGCAGCAGGCCTCATCGATGATACCTCGGGCCTGCACAGGGCAATGAAGTTAAAACACGACTTTATTAAGAGCATGACGCAACAATGAATGAGCGTACAAATATTTGTTAATCTTTTAGTCTACATGTCTGAAAATATAATAGATATGCATGTAATATAAAATCATGCCTTCAAATGGCTGGCAAGAAGTAAAAAAATTGCATATTGTTTTGGTAATTTGACTGAGTGATAGATAGTTATCTAGATTGAATGTCATTCTCCCGTATTCGATATGAGCAAAAAAGTTATAGGACAATATAGGATCTCGTGCGGAAATATAGGACAAAATATAGGAATATGGGATATTTCTATAGTTTTCTATATAGTAAAATATATGACAAATATAGGAATATAGGATTGAGTGGACATCCTGGTTTAATCATGTGCATAGTGACGCTGGAATCACGCGTTATTTTGGTGATTGCAAGAGTAGCTATCACCGTAAGTATCGCAATTAGGTAGCCCTAATATTCAATCCTATGATTTCACTTAGCTACTGATTTTATGAATGATCATTACTTCTTTAGGCAAAAAAGCGAGATGAAATTATGGCATTGAGATGCTCAACATAAACACAATGCGTATAGCAAAAATAAAAAAATTGGACTATATAATGCAGCCATGATTATAATACATTAGACAATACACATATTCATCTGAAAGAAACTACATGTGCGATAGTAGTAAGCAAAACTCCACTTCTGGACCGCGCAAGATGGCGGCCATCGCTGCGTCCCCCCCCCTCTGGCACGGCAGAGTGTCGTGGTCGGCCGCCGTGGTGCTTCGTGTCTGAGTCCCCCCCCCTCTGGAACGACAGAGGTTGTGGTCTGTCGTGGTGTGCCGGCCAGGTGGGTCCACGTTCACAACATGTTCGCTGACGCCCCCCCCCCTGCAACGACAGAGTGTGAGACTCGGGTGAGTTGGTCCGACCGCCTGGTTGACGTGGGCGACCGTCTAGGTTGACGTGGGCGACCGCCAGGATTAGTCTTGAGGCTATAGTGTGTGATGTTTTTGGTGCAATCTGCTGAATGTTGGGTTGTAAAATGGGTTGTTTCGAGTGGCAGGAGTGGTCGGATGAGAAAACGGAGGTCAGATT
Organism: Prostheceraeus crozeri; assembly: GCA_907163375.1. NCBI lineage: Eukaryota > Metazoa > Platyhelminthes > Polycladida > Euryleptidae > Prostheceraeus > Prostheceraeus crozeri. The sequence goes on from CAJQUW010013985.1 coordinate 45,281, forward strand.
CGGATTCAGCGTGAAATTCTGCATCGGTAGGGTGAGTTTCAAGGCAATCGGTGAGAAAAAATTTTCAACATTTTTCGAAAAACGACAGAGTTAGAATTTGGGACGTTTTGGTGTGTAGCGCCCAAACGAAGCATCGGATGAGAAAACGGAGGCCAGATTCGGAATCTACGTGAAATTTTGGGTTAGGAAGGATGTTTCCAGCGAAATCGGAGAGAAAAAATTTTCGGCTGACGTCCCCCCCCCTGGACAGCTTGCTTCCAGTGGACGGATTTTGTCGTGCGATAGCTCGTTTGAAAGCTAAGAGTGAGACAAATTCAGTGAAAGAATCGGCTTGTTCCTATCTGTCTTCGTTCAAAAGTTAGAGCGGTTACAAGATTTTAGGTCGGAGCTCGCTCACCTGAAAAAATCCTAAGTGTCAGAGTGACTTTGTTTGGGTAAAATTTTGAAAATTTTCCAAAGTGTGGAATTTCGACCTGGGACCGTCACCAAAACATTTTTCATCAAATTTCACTGACCCCCCCCCCCCGACAGCAATCTTCTAACTTTGGTTCTAGTGGACGGATTTTGTCTTACAGCTACTCGTTTGAAAGAGGAGAAAAAACTGCTCGACAACATTTTTTGTTGCGAGTCAATCGGACCAGCCGTTCACAAGTTAGAGCGGTTACAAGATTTTAGGTCGGAGCTCGCTCACCTGAAAAAATCCTAAGTGTCAGAGTGGCTTTGTATGGGTAAAATTTTGAAAATTTTCCAAAGTGTGGAATTTCGACCTGGGTCCGCCACCAAAACATTTTTCATCAAATTTCACTGACCTCCCCCCCCCTGGACAGCTAGCTTCTATCTTGGCTTCTAGTGGACGGATTTTGTCGTGCAATAGCTCGTTTGAAAGCTAAGAGTGAGACAAATTCAGTGAAAGAATCGGCTTGTTCCTATCTGTCTTCGTTCAAAAGTTAGAGCGGTTACAAGATTTTAGGTCGGAGCTCGCTCACCTGAAAAAATCCTAAGTGTCAGAGTGACTTTGTATGGGTAAAATTTTGAAAATTTTCCAAAGTGTGGAATTTCGACCTGGGACCGTCACCAAAACATTTTTCATCAAATTTCTCTGAACGAGGGGGGGGGAGGTCAGTGAAATTTGATGAAAAATGTTTTGGTTAAGGTCCCAGGTTGAAATTCGGAAGTTTTAAATTTTTCAAAATTTTCACCACACTGGAGCTCTCACACTTAGGAATTTTTTCACTTGTGGCATGTTACATGGACATGTGCTGGCGGACCAACTTCCCGTGGTCATATGAGAATGGTTCAGGTGTCATATTGTAAAGAATGATGAGACAAATCGTTTGCAACAAACCGCATGTCGCTACGATGAATACTTTCGGAGATAGAGCCATTTTAAGTTTTCTTCCGAGCATATATAAACCCCCGACAACGTAAGTCTGATCACTTCATCGAAAGACGAGGTAAGCGACGGTCGTCGCTCTGAGCTCCCGATATCGGGTGCAAAGGACTCTATCTTTTGAAGTAGGCAAGCTATCTTGCTACTTCAAAGTTTGTATGATAGAGTTTGATAGTGTCTTTACTACTGATAAAATTTTTTAAAAGTAGTATGAGTAGTAAAATGCGGAATTTTTTAAAAATTCTTAATTTTCAGTTTTTTCAAAGTTTTAACATATAGACTAAGGTTTTCAAGTATCCTGAGTTCAAATCTGCTATCAGATTTGAAATTTAACTAAGTCTAAGGCAGCTTTGAGGGGTTAGATCCCAGCTACTGATCACTACCTTTGACTCGGCGTTCCTGTTACCACTTCGGGGCAGTGACAATGATGTCTTCAGCTGTAAAGAGCGGGTATCGGGGAAGATCTCTCACTTCCCTAGTGATCGGTACAAGGCCTTCGGGCTGTCGACGGGATCGAGTGCCACTCACTACACTCTTTAGGAATATGACTGTACTACATGATTCCAAACTTATACAAATTTCATTATCTTACAGCTAACGATAAATCTAACATGGCTAATGACAGGAACCGCAAATACCATATTAAAATGTGCTCTTGTGGGCGAGTTAATCGCAGTGCGGACGCCAAAGCTCATGTGAAGAAGGCGGGCACCGGCCACATGATTGTCTTGAATAGGGTTGCTTGCGTGAAGTGTAGAGTGCTGAAGGGTGATGAGGATGAGGCGCGTTTTTACAGAGTGCATGCTGACTGTAGTGGTGGTTTAGTGACTGATTTGAGATTTACGCAGTTGATTGTGGAAGAGAGGGAGCGAATGTTGGCGAATGTTGCGAATGTTGTTGAGAATGTTGTTGAGAATGTTGTTGAGAATGTTGTTGAGAATGATGAGTTGGCGAGAGCGGTTGCGTCGTTGGAGGGTGAGATTGAGCAGCGGAAGAGAGTGCTTGAGAGTGATGATGAGGATGATGTGGATTTAGATAGGGAGCGTGTGAGGAAGCGTGTGAGGAAGTTGAGCTCTTCGTCATCGGAGGTGTCCAACATCGTCATCACCGACCCCCCGAAGAGCTCATCTTCCCCAAAAGTGAAGAGTGGTGGGATTCGTATGCAGTCGGCGAGGTGGTTGAAGGATGAAGAGAAGAGGCATGTTTCGCAGCAGATGGCGCATGATTTGTTAGTGAATAAGTTTGAGAGTTTGAAGAAAGTGAAGGATGAAGTTGTGAAGGAGTTGGATGAGTTGAAAAAGAAGGATTTGAAGTCGAAGGAGGTGGCGGATGAAAACATTAGAATGAGGCGTTGTGTGACTGATTTGAAGAATAAGACGCGAGAGTTGGAAGAGAAGAATGATGCGTGTGAGAAGAGGGCGAGTGCTGCGGAGAGAAGAATGAGAGATGCAGAGGCGAAGTTTGAGGAGATGATGAAGGAGATGAGTGTGTTGAGAGCGAGGAATGTTGAGTTGGAGAGGACTGTGGCTCGGCGGGGTGATGAGAGGCAGGCGTGTGAGAAGTTGGAGCGCATGAGGGATGAGTGGGAACGTGTGAATGAGGATCGTTTGTTTGAGTTTCACATCCCTATTCGGGACAATCATTTGGCCGGCGAAGTATTGGTAAATAAAAATCTGGACGAGTCAATTATTTGCTACAACGGTCATCCGAGCAAGAAGTGTCTCCATGCAAGCTTACGAATGCGCGGTCACTTGCATAAATTTTCGATTCGGAAACGCGCGAGACTACCTAAGGATGACTAACTTGGTAAGTGAAAAGCAAATAAGATAGTATATCCTATTCTAATACATATCATTTTCATTGCAGATCTTTGCCTGCCTTCACCACCCCATCAATTTACTCCCGAGAACGAACCATCGGCTCTCTTAAGGGCCACCTAGGGGCAAGACATGATAGAACCTCCACGCGGTTTGCCCTGGGCAGTCTTCGGACTGGCGAATACTATCATTAAGTTGAATCTGCTATCAGTCAACTTGAACGTTGCGTCGCGTTAGAGGGGTATATAAACCACTGCCTCTCATTTCATTTCATTTCAATCATGCAGACGCCGAACAGTCAAGTTAGCTCTCCTCGCGGACCGCAGATAAGGCCGCGAAATTTATTTGAGGAGTTTGTCAGGCTAGAGGAGCAAGACAGAGTCCACAACAATCTTGCTCGGATTGGCAATCCGATGACAGCAACTGCTGTCAATCCAACGGAATGGCGCTACATTCCACTCTATACTCACATGCCAGTTAGTGTGGAAGTCGACAGTGCTACCAAAGAGAGAGTCTTTGACTCTCTCAGCAGAATTGGTAGGCTGTAGGATGACGACTCCCGAGAACGAACCATCGGCTCTCTTAAGGGCCACCATGGGGCAAGACATGATAGAACCTCCTCGCGGTTTGCCCTGGGCAGTCTTCGGACTGGCGAATACTATCATTAAGTTGAATCTGCTATCAGTCAACTTGAACATTATGCAGTCGATTGCTATCCCTGAAGCATTCTGATTCGCTGTTGAGCAATTCATTGTTGAAAACCCTATATAAGCCAGAAGATTGTAGCGCTTCTCATTCAATTTGAAGTCACGATGGAAGCGACATCTGCCGACAATATTCCCGTCTTCACTGATGAAGACAACGGCATTCCCGAGTTCGTCATCCTCGACGAGTGGGATGAGGATGAGAAGAAGGGGAAGATCAAGAGGATCATTTGGACGGATGAGGTGTGGACTCCGAATACCACTCGCATCCGAAAGGTGCCAGATGCACCACCACGGCTTAGGCGGTATAGGGTATACGACAACCTAAGCGTCATACCCATTGACTATTCCAGTCAATAGTCAAATTCACGTCCCCGAGAACGAACCATCGGCTCTCTTAAGGGCCACCATGGGGCAAGACATGATAGAACCTCCTCGCGGTTTGCCCTGGGCAGTCTTCGGACTGGCGAATACTATCATTAAGTTGAATCTGCTATCAGTCAACTTGAACGTTGCAAATGCAGTTCGGTGTAATACTTCCTTTCGACGGGCGTTCCTGTAAAGGGCGGCGGTGAAACCCGTAGCTATGTATACCGCAAGGGACATTCGGCAATGGTCAATCTTGTTAAACCTCTCTGCGTCATGTTTGCAAGTGATTGCCTCTGTCTCAACGTAGTATGCATTCGCGCCAGGGCGACATTTAGCCAACTGTCGAAGGTTGCCTAAAACTTTCCATTGCATACGTTATGAGAACCATGAGTTCTACCTGTCTCTATCAATGAGACGAATTGATGAATGGAATGAAATGGGAGGACACTCACGCGCCACACGCAACATAACACACTTCTCTCTTCCGTAGTCTAACAAGCTCTTTACACATGGATCGCAGTCGATTGCTATCCCTGTATCAGAAGTGTAAGCTATCTTAATTTATTTGACACTATTTTATCTACCATCATCGTCCATATGAAATGTTTTTAGATTTACAAGTTAGACTAAGCGTGCTACTATTTCCAAATGAAAAAGTATACATGGTTAAATCATCCACTTAAGCCCATCCATAGTCTAACAAGCTCTTTACACATGGATCGCAGTCGATTGCTATCCCTGTATCAGAAGTGTAAGCTATCTTAATTTATTTGACACTATTTTATCTACCATCATCGTCCATATGAAATGTTTTTAGATTTACAAGTTAGACTAAGCGTGCTACTATTTCCAAATGAAAAAGTATACATGGTTAAATTATTCACTAAAACCCCATTCAAGTAAGTCAGTATGAAAGCAAAGATAATACGAAATAAACATTTATTATGGCATGTATTTCAAAAGGTCTTCATCGTCAATATCGTCCCAGAGTCTGGCTTCACATAGATTACAAAAACAGTTGAGCTGCTTTAAACGTTCTTCTGCAGCGTCCCTCACTTTCTCAATGTACGCCCACTCCGCCACGGTTCGCGGTTGGGAGTTAGGGGTGTACCACTCCCATATTTGATGCAAGTGCGACTTGCTGGTCATCTCCATCACCCCTTCGGCATCATATTGTAAATATTTCCACCGTATGCCTGTTAGGTCGGGCAACTCCTCTTCATCCTCCTCCGATAATGATAACTTTCGTATATTGTCGAGATTGTATGTCTTCTCCACCTTCGCCTTTCTTGGTGCATTTGGTGTAACGAGCACCTTTGCTGATGTATATGGAGAGGAGAACTCCAATGCGGTATTTGGTGTTGTTGGAGGACTTGTCATGTTGTCTTTGAAATGCTGACTTTGAATAATGATAACTTTAACATTTTTCCTATTCTTAAGTATACACAAGCAGCCAATCAGAATGAACATCCAATGAATGAAGAGGATGAAAGTATATAAGCAAAGTGACATTCAGGTCATTTCATTTAATCTGTGAATCATACAAGTGACGAACGCACGATCTCTCTCTTTGACTATTATTTGAGGTGTACAAGTGAACTGCTATCTCGTGAATTCCAAATTTGAGTGAAGTCTCTATCTTGTAGAAGTATCAACCTTAAACTTGATTTCGTTGAAATGGTAAGTTGAAAATTTCCTCTCTCATCTCCCTCAAACGTGTGACTAATAGCATCTTCCTCAATTTCAGGCATCAACTTCATCACCAACGCCCTCTCTTCTCGAGGAAAGTTTAGAGTTATTGAGTCAAGGTAGGTTGTAACACTACACTGAGGCTTGAACAGAGATGAAAGAATGATTTCTCTTTCAGGTGATGTGAGTTCCAGCTCAGGACTCTCGCGGCAAGGCAACGAGTGGGAATGTGCCGACTGCGGACATATGTTTACAAGGAAGCACAGTCTCCTTCGACACATCAAACAACGTGTGTGTCAACGCAAAGCGGCGTCAATCTCCGGAGGTGAAGTTGATTCTGACGATGACATCTCCTTTCCTTGCGATTTGTGCCCTCTTTCTTTTGATAGTCACTTTCAGCGATCTTCGCACAGACTTCAACACACGCATGCAAATGATCACTACACCAACGGTACCTCTACCATCTCCCTCATTAATGTTTCACATAATAATTTAGTACGCGACTACTGCATGGAGTCCAATACTCAAATTGTAGATTTTCCTGAGTGGCTCCTTCAAAATTCTAACATTATCGAAGCGCTCTTCAATAATTTAGACAATTTTAGAATGAAGGCGCTCATCTACCTTAAACTAAAATATATTAAAATAGATTTTCAAACGGGTCAAGTGACGGAGAGAATACAGTTTCATGTTCCTTCCTCTTCCGCAACCGAAGTTGTAGACTGCGAGTCTTGGCTAAATTTTCACATTCAATGTTTAAAATCAAATGTAGATAAATTCAATCAACGCGACAGCGCTCTCATTTTTGATGGTGTGGACTCAGCCATATTCAAAATTTCCCTATTAGAAAGTCATGCAGCTCGAGGCACATTTAAACTTCCAAAAACGTTGTATAATAAGAAAGCTGTCATCAATGTTGATTGTAAATCACAGTGTTTCAAATATGCAGTCCTATCCATCCTTCACTATAATGATATCAACGCGCATCGAGATCGCACCTATAGCTATAGACAGTGGGAGGATGAACTAGACTTTGAAGGTTGTGATAGTAACAACATGAAAATCAAAGATGTAGAAACGTTCGAAAAACATAATAAGATTAAAATTGTCGTTCACGTGTGGGAGAAGGGGTTGAAGGGTGCCCGCTATAATTCACGTTCAACTTGTTATGAACGTGTAGTCAACCTCTTATTAGTAAAACAAGATGATAGCGAGGAATGGCACTACTGTGGTATTCCCAAAATCTCTCGCTTGTACACTCACTTGGGGCACTCTAAAAGAGGTGAACATTTTGTATGCGACCGCTGCATCCGCTCATTTTGGAGTAAAGATAAATTTGAAACTCACTATGAATGGTGCAAGCGAGGTAAATTACAAATGGAACGCATGCCCAAAGATAAAATATTTTCACATAGGGATAATGGTGACGAATTAAGTCCCCTGCGTGTCATTTACGCAGACATAGAATGCTACATTGATGATATCATCCACAAGCCAGCAGCCATATCCTGCTATGAAGTATGGCATGACCACTTTAGGAATAGACAAAACAAAATGCATACTTGGCAAGGTGAAGATTGCATTTCAAAATTTCTAGAATTTCTCGATAAAGCTGCAAAATTTCAACAATCATATGATTCCCAATTGCAGCGTAAGTCACTACATATGTCAGATGAAGACAAACAAAAATTTGAAAGTTGCACATCCTGTCCTAAATGTCATAAAACGTTTGATGACGATAAAATTAAGAAAGTGCGTGATCATGATCACATCACTGGTAAATTTAGAAACGCACTCTGCTCCAAATGTAACTTTTCACTTAGGTTGAGACGTCGTGTACTACCCGTCATTTTTCATAACTTTAAGGGCTATGACAGTCATATGCTCATAAAAGGAGGGTTGAGCCAGATGAAATCGTGGCAGTTTAATGTAATAGCACAAACGAGAGAAAAATTCATGGCAATGACAGCAAAAGTACCAGTAGATAAAACTAAAGAAAATAAGACAGTCTTCTTCGAAATAAAATTTTTAGATTCATTTCAATTCATGTCAGCGTCACTAGCTTCTCTCGTTCGTAATCTCAAGTTTCTTCCCCATAGTCAAACTTTGAAGAAACACTATCCAAACTTAACGGATGAAATAATCACTCGCAAAGGAGTCTTTCCTTATGCGTATTTTAGCTCAATGTCTAAACTAAATGAAACAACCCTTCCTTCCATTGACAAATTCAAAAACGATTTGACGGGTGAAGATTGTCCAGTAGAGGACTATGAACATGCTCAAGAGGCATGGTTAAAATTTAATTGTAAAACGTTTGGCGATTATATGATCGCTTACTTAGAATTAGATGTCATTTTGCTGGCTGATGTCTTTCAGGAGTTTCGACGAGTGGCATTAGAAGAAGACAAATTAGATCCTATCCACTTTGTCAGTCTACCAGCCATGTCCTTTAAATCAGCCTTTAAAATGACTGGTGAGACCATTCATCTCTTACAAGACCCGGAGATGTATAATATATTTGAGCGCGGAATACGCGGTGGTCTCACATTTGTAAATAAACATCATATAAAATCTGAAACAGTAGGTGATGATCATATCCACCTAAAGTACTATGACCAAAATAATTTATATGGCAGTTCACTGTCTAAACCACTACCTCATTCCGAGTTTAGTTGGTTAAATCAAAATGAGCTTGAGTATTACTCCAACCCTTCAAACATACTGAATATTCCAGATGAAGGTGATTGGGGATATTATTTTGAAGTGGATTTGATTTATCCAAATAGTATTAAAAATAAAACTGCTGATTTCCCACTCGCACCTGAATCTGGCGAAGTGACTGAAGATATGTTTTCACCATTCATGTCACAATTTCATAATAACTTAACAGAGTGTGGACAGCCAAGGTACAAACCATGCCGCAAACTTTTACTCACCCAATATGATAAGAAAAATTATCTCGTACACTTCTGCATATTAAAATTCTATTTAGAAATGGGCATGCTTCTAAAGTCAGTTCACCGCATTATCAAATTTAGACAGAAAGCCTTCCTCAAACCCTACATAGATAGTAACAGTCAAAAACGTGCACTCGCCCAAAATAATTTTGAAAAGGATTTTTATAAATATAAGAATAATAGTCTATTCGGAAAGACCATGGAGGATGTTAGAAAACGTATGAATTACAAACTAGTCGTTGATGAACAAAAATATCACAAATTGACCTCATCACCTCTTTTCATTGATAGAGACATCATCGATGAGGATCTTGTAGGTGTTAAAATGATTAAATCAGAAGTTGAGTTGTGCAAACCCATCTATATTGGGCAAGCCGTTTTAGATTATTCCAAGCTTGAAATGTATCAACTCTTCTACAAAATATTAAAACCATGCCCTCTCGTAAAAGAGGTTCGCTTGCTGGGTGGTGATACAGATAGTTTCTTTTTAGGAATTACCACTCAAAAAGATTTAAATTTTAATGAAGTAGGTAAGTCATTAGAAAAATATTTCGATACATCTAACTACAATCCCACTCATCCACTCTATTCCATACAGAATAAAGCCAAACTTGGTTGTTTTAAGGATGAAACAGCAGGAAAGGAAATAGATGAAATGATTCTCCTCCGTCCTAAAATGTATTCCATGAAACTAAAAGAATGTGCAGATAGTATTAAGCGTGCTAAAGGTATATCAAAATCCATTGTTCATAAAATGAAACATCGGTCCTATAAGAAGGCCTATAAAAATAAAACTATAACGTTTGTCAATATGACAATCTTAAAATCTCAAGTTCATACTGTGAAAACGTACACGTTCAAGAAACGAGCACTTTCAGCATGGGAGGATAAGAGGTGTTGGATAGGACATAACACATCTCTTCCACATGGACATCCTGACACAAACATACCTCCACCCAAAAGAATAAAACTCACGCTACCACATTCAGGAGATGTATTGACATAATCAACTTTAACTCAGTATTTTGATGTTGCTTTTTGTAGATATACATGGTTGTTTTATGTATCGCATGAGATCGTTTCTTCCTTGTGAATATATGCCTACAGTCAGCCCATTCCCCCTATATCTGTGAAAAGACTTTTTCATATACATATTTTTATTTCAATAAACATATCACAATGACTTCACTTTGTTTTCCGAAACACTAAAGTTACGAGGGATTTAGTATCTTTCACATGGATACACTCTTGTAAACCATTGGTAATTTTGATAGCAATAGAGGGTATAGTTTGTTTGACGACGGGATGATAGAAAATAGATTCAAACATCTTCTCGACTATTCCATATGAAGCGTCTTTATCATGAATGAAATCACGTAAAATGTATTCTTTTTTCTCGCCAACAGAAATAGGTAAAATCAAATCACTTTGAATGTAAAGGTGTTGTTCATGTTTATCAAGTGTCATTGGTGTTTCTATACCAATCGTATGCGCAGCAGCAAACACAGTTTGTAGCATTGAAAAGCCAAAGAGTTTTTTCAAATTTTTACTCAATTGACATTGAATGTCATCACCCAGTTTCAGAACAACGCGTTGTTTTTCAATTGAAAACGAAATGTGGTGTGTCTTTACATCATATTTACTTTTCATCACATGCTTCAACTTCTGTTGTATATAAGGATTTACTACATGAATGAAGCTTTCAACTGTATGATATAGACGCGGCATTATATTGATAGCAACTTTAGATTCTTCATAAGACTGGTAAATTTTCTTGATGCGATCGCCATAGATGTCCACCCACCATTCATCATTAACTGAATCAGCTTTAGTGTGATATTCATGAGAACCATACACCACACCGCTTCCAATAATAGGCGTATAATGTCTTACAAAATGACGCAAGGTTGGAGAGAAATAAACTGTAAGTTTGTCATTATATTTCTGAATAACCAACTTATTTTTGTCCGCCATAATTTTCTCTCCATACTTCTTACCCACAGTCTCATTCCATCGTTTTACTAACTCAATAAGTGATAAAGGTTGAACACCACGCTTTTTCAAAATGATGCGTTCTTCGCATTCTACAACATCTTCATCAAATATTTTAAATCTATAATGAAATTTGTTGATTCGAGTTGAATAAACTTTTTTAACATTTGCAGTAGCAATTGACGTTAGATGTAGTCCATGACCAAAACCAAGATGTGGATAGAATTCACTATCCAACCTCAGCGTAAGACCTTTAGTAAAAGAATGAAAGCGGAGGAACTGTCTCCCACTCCAATGATAGATAGTAAACTCATAAGCTTTCTGATTTTTATTCTTCATGATGGAAGTATTACCACTGTTGAATGCCTTAATAATTTTCTCATTCCCAAATGGCTCATAAGAATCTGATTTTATCTGAATCCATTCATAGTTCCACTTTCCATCTGATGTTAAATTGTATGGGAACTGAAATGCATTATTCATCGTTATTCCATCATGGGTGCGAGGAGTCAATATCATTTCTTCCAAATCATTCACATTCTGAATATTGCTATCATAGCAAATACTAGAAACGCCAACTTCCCATTCACCTTCTAAATGCAGTGGCCGATTTAATTCTACTCGATAGTCTGATGGTTTATTTTTGGGAAATTTATTCATAGAAGCATTACTGGGCAAGTAGATTAGAAACGAGTCCTTATTTTCACTTTCCATATTATTCACATTGGAAAAATATATTAGCATACTTTTGCATTAACTCTTCATTCGGAAATGGAGTGTAATACTTGTCACAGCATCTTTATGAAAAGGAATCAACGCACCAGCATCATCATAAATGGCAATATCAATTTGTGGGATGTAGTTTGATTTCAGCTTTGTATAATGCACTTTCTTGAAAGTATGCTCAGATAAAATACTGCAGCTTTTTGGCTGGTATGGTATCATTGCTAGCAATGGAGCTTCAACATCTCCCACACGTACATCTTCACCAATATTGGAATATATCTGAAAATAGTTAATACGACGCGATAGCGACATGTCTGCGCTAGCTTTGGTTACAGTACCACTTTTAAAGATATTTTGATCAAAACCCAAAATGTCCATTAGAGTTTTATCCATAATTAGTTCAATACCTTTTCCATTTATAGTGAGAGACAAAGTACCTTCTTTTTCAGAAAATGAAATATGTTGCTCATTAATCACTTCATTTAAATAATCTACAACCAATTTAACCGAAGTAATAATGCGAGGCATCAACACTCTTGTTTCATGTAAGAAACCACCAAAAGGCTCTACACACTTTCTGTATAAAGATACGGCCCATTCTGTATCAAATTGATTTGACCTTTCACATGGTAAATGTTGCTTATCAGATTTTCCATGAACAGCTGCAGAACGATGTCGTAAGAACTGATGAAAATCTTTTGAACAAACTAATACTAGATCATCATCATTTAATTTGCTTATTGCAATATGATTAGATGATTTGATATAAGTCAATGTTGCCACTTGTTTACCATCAACTCGAAGGAGATAATTAAATTTCTTCAATAATGTTTCAGGAGTCATGTTTGTCTTTCTTGGCTTAATCACAATCTTCTTCACCAACGTCTTCTCATTTCTTGGAATAAGATCTACATAATAAGCTTCCTCTCGATATATTAACTGTTTATGACCACTTATGTGGTAATTAACGTTAAAATTATCATAGCTTGTTAAGGCGCTAGCGAGGTAGCCTAAATCATTTCTTAAACTTGGACTTAAACCAACAATCCAATCTTTCTCAACTACATGATGTACATAATTATAATCATCATTGTGCGGAGTAAATTGGACAATATGTTTACACGCTTTATTCAAGAAATCATATATAAACTTTTTACATGATAAGAGATCTTTCTTTGGCCACTGTGGAATGTATACTCGGCACCCCTTTTCACATTGATAAGCAGCTGTACGCCTCATATTAATAGTCATCACCTCATGATCAAAAGTATAGACACAGTTGCTATAAACAAGTTGAGTGACACCCACTTCCCAATTCCCATTTAGCTGTTGTGCATGATCAATGGGAGTAGAAAAGAGTGCGGCTCGATTGCTAGTAAATCTCTTTGTAGCCGCATTGCTAAGCAAAATATGATAAAACGACATTTTTATATTGCTAATCTGCAACTTTGCATAACATCATGAAGACTTGGATTTTGGACTCTCTACAATATATCAGAGTTGATCGTGATGGAAACGTACATTTCAAAAATTCTCATGGTCATACATCAAGAGGAATTACATTAACATGGCGACAATTTGTCAACCTCAATGATATCATGAGGGATTTGGAATATTTTGAAACATTAAGATTCATCTCCTTGGGTGATCAAGTTTGGCTTCAACATTACAGAAATGAAATTCAAATCTACCATTCTCATTCCGCAAACTGTTTCTCATTTCGCAAATACAATTGGGAGAAGTATAGAAGATATATACATCGCTCCATCATGACATTTATTCGTCGTGAGTTCATCGCCCTACTATGCAAATCTTAATCAGATATGATTACCATGCACCATGAGTTGGAAATTAGATTCCCTACAACGTATTGAAACGGATCATGATCGAAACGTCTATTTCAAAGATTCAACTGGAAATGTGAGAAGAGAGTTTGTTTTATCTTATCGTCATTTTCAATCTCTACATCATATCATGAAGGACTTGAAATACTTCTATATGAAAAGACATTCACGTATTGGAAATCGCATCTGGCTGCGCGTCAACAATCGGCGAATTCAACTCTATCATTCCCAACTTCATACTAACTTCACATTTCATCAAGGTAGTTGGGAAAAGTATAAAAGAAAGGTACATCGCTCAATTTACTCATTCTTTCATCATGAAGCGCCATCGCTACACCATCGTCAACATTCTCCGTCGCTTCAGACTCTACACCAAAATCGATCTCACAACATTACGCCAACAGCTTCCAAACAGCAAGTATTACCCGGGCCGTCCTCAAATGTTAGTGGTGAAGATGAACAATTCACGGAATCTTCAACTCTTCCCAAATGGGACTGTACAGATTCTCGGCGCCCTTTCTCATTCATCGGCGCAGTCAATGCGCTTAGAGCTACAAAGACTACTACGTCGGATATGGAAGAGGGAGAGGTGTGTGATGTCGAATCTGACTGTGGACAATATGGTGATCTCTACTCAATTGAGTGACAGTCTATCATTTTTGAAGATTCGTACCAGCAGTTACAGTTTGTGTTATGAACCCGAACTTTTTCCTGCAGCTCTCATTAGTTGTTGGTTGCCTGTGCATGTGGCAATCTTTCATAATAGTAAAGTGATCATTACTGGACTAAAATCTCATGAACAAGCAAATATGATCCTAGACTATCTCATTGAGTATGTACGTACCCAGCGGATTGTAAAATAAAAAACAATTTTTCCAACATGATGTTTTTATTTCAAATCATGATAGAACTTACAAATCATTTTTTCATTAGAGGATGGATTACATGAAAAGTTTTGAATAACAGATGCAAATCGAGATACATGTAAACGTTTTAAGATGAAGTACAGTACAAAAGCACCACACGTTGATGAAAGTGGATGTTGTAGTATGCGTTCATTTCGCTGATATTGACGCGTATGTTTTCTCAACCACTGCTGTGTTGGTATATTTGGAGGTTGAGCAAGAGAGTCAAATAGTTCACCACGTCGGTCTTCTCCAATAAAGATCGCTTTCCAATGCTCACCGCCTAAATTCTGTGAATGAGTGTTTAGCACAATAAAGATGGGATAGTGATTTACTGCAGGTGGTAAGGTATCGAGTGAATAGACATTATCGAAAGCTTTCAACGTCGCTTCGTCTGCATTACGCTGCACTTTAGTCTTAATATCGTCAGCAGTCAACCAACTCATTAACGATTATACTGAAGAATCACGTCACGATACTTTGTAATTTCAATATTTGAATCGAAGACTGCATAAATTAATACATTGATCATCTCAGGTAGTGTTCTTTTGAACGTCAAATCCAAACGAATATTATGAGGCACGTTCGCTTGACGATAGGGTGCACTAATATCGCTGTCAGCAGTCAAATCAAATGCATAAATAGTATATCCACTCTTAAACTCTTTCATAGTCAGTCCGTTGGTATCATCCGTATTGTAAAAGCCAAAGACATCCATAAAATCAACATAACTGCGCATAAATTGATCCGAAGCAAAATCTGGTTTGTAGGGTGGACCAGGATGACTCACACCATTAACACGTAAAGCAATTTCACTTAACTGATTGTGTTTAAAATTGAAAGGATTCTTCTTTATATTACCATTAAATGCATCATTTTCAACCATTGCCACCATGAGGAGCTTCGGTGCTTCCGATGGAAAGAGGCCATCTTTCATGAAACTCTTTTGATCTTTCGGAATTGTAAAGGTGAGAAGCTTTGTATGCTGAACGGGGTAAATGGCATTTTGGCGGTTAAGACCTTCAGCATGTCCTCTAATGACACTTGGATTCGGTACTACTCGACGAATGTAAAGTGCAATATCTTCCACATGAATTCTAAAATTGTCAACTTTAGCAAATGCATTCAGCGCAAATTCAGGCTTATTCAATGTCAGCTTGAGTCGCATGCTGGTATTACAGAGTAAAAACTTTGACTGTCTAAAGAAGTCTAAATTCAGCGGACCATATAGCTGACATACTCTACTATCTTTAATCATAGCAGATCGCTTTACAAAGCCACTGTTTGTTTCAACATCAAATTTTCCTGCTTCATCTCTGTACCATCCCATGGCTTCCATATGACTTTTTTGTGCTGCTGGATGAAACTGTGATACATGATTGAAATATGAATTATAGGGATAATCGCTTTGACCACCTTCCACCTGCTGCTCTCCAATCGTTAGAGAAACATCGCGAAGTAATGTAGTCAATGGTAAATTGTTCAGTCCAACTTTATGTGCATCGTCAATAGCAGTTCCATCTGCTTGCTGAATTCTAAACCTCAAATCAAGCATCGCATAACTCAAATCTATGTAGTCATCACTACCACCAGGAATAACAAATTCAATGGGGCCAGCATTCTCAGCTGTTCGAGGATGATAATCTACAATACTTGAACTAAGAATATCTGTCTGTATGGCTTGTTGATCGAACAAACAAAAACCGGAAGTTTTACACTCCATGATTAGAAGTTATAGCAGCGTCGTCGTTTAGCGCCTGATGAATGATTAGAGCCTCTGCGACGTTTGCGTGAATGCCTTTTGACTGAAGATCGCACCTTACCAGCTCCGCGATGTTTCCTCCTTCCTTTTCTCATTCGTTTAGGTGATTTCTTTCCTTGAGTAACACCAGCAATGGTCTGCTTCAATGTTTTTAAACCGCGTTCCTTCCCACGATTCAACAAACTGCTCTTAAAACTTCTACCTCTGGAAAGATCACTAGCAACATCACCAGCAAAGCCAACGGCATTACTTAAAACATTTCGTTTTAAAGATCTACCGACATTGGATATGAGAGGTGCTACAACAGATTTCAGTGCACCAAGTATGCTACCTCCACGTTGGCGGCGAGCACCGATGTAAATTTGTCCTCCACCACTTACGTAGGAGGGTCGTGAATAAAATGAGGCAGTTGGATTCATAGCTCAAACCCTAAACATTGTTAGTTACAACTTTGCATGAATCACTGTCGATCACTTAGATGAAAGATGTCGGCACGACGCATCCAAGAGTTCATACTTGAAGGATAACCAGTCCATTTAACAAGACACCATTCTTCACCTTGCCGTTTTTTACATCGAATGATTTTCTCTACCAAATATGTTTCACTTTCAGTGACTACCTCAATCTCATCGCGGTAAAAGCTACCCTCAATTTCTTCATTATCGTAATCTTTCAACTTGTAGGTGGTCGGAGAGTCTTTTTGATTAATCCTTGATACTGTAAATACCTCCTCTGTCCAATTCGGGAGGTACCCTTTAGCAAAAACACTTTTCACTTTTGAGATACGAACTTTATCGCCAATTTTCACATCACTTTTCACATGAGTGCGTTTACGTTGGAATGATTCGCGCACTTTATCTACATTGTCAGCATTTACATCTACTGGTCTGAGTCCAATAGAACGATGGATAGAGTGATTGTAGGCATGGAGTGTATCTTGTAGAACCTTTGTCCAATTTTGTGTCAAGTTGGCAGTAAAATGTCGCCACAAGCGATTTTTTAATGTGCGATTAAAACGTTCAACGAGTGCAGCTTTATAAGCGCTCTTTACACTAAACAACTCAATGTCATGCCTCTCAAATAATCTTGTCACATGCTGATTTTCAAACTCTTTTCCTTGATCACTCTGAATTCTTTTTGGAATGCGACCTTCTCGAAAAATTGTTTGGAATGCTTTTGCTACTCCTTTCCCTTCTTTAGTTTTTAAAGGTTGAGCCCACGCATAACGCGAGAAAATATCAATGACGGTTAAAATAAAATTATTGCCCGAGTTATGTTTTGAAATGGAGGCAACATCGCACAAATCTGCTTGCCACTGTTCATCGATGTCATGAACAATATAATGGCGGGTGCGGTACTTCTTTTTCGCTTGTTTGTGGAGTGTATAGGTAGCCTGACCCTTTAACCATCGTTTCACTTGTGATTGTGGAAGACCACTCGCTTTTGATAATTTCTTGATAGATGCAAATCCTGCCGGATGTTTTACATCATAATAGATTGACTTCAAACGTTCAGTCGATGACGACTGACTCTTTTTCCTCCTTCTCATCTTTTTGTTTTCTTCCCTTTCTACATTTACAACAACTGCAGCATTTAGCTTTAGCGGTTTTGCGATCGTGTTCACATTGCTTAGGGGTTTCATTATGAGAGCTGGCGCAGCAAGTGCAAGTGACAACGACATTCACCTCTGGTGGCTCATTACATGGCAAGCAACACATCTGCTTCATATTAATAATCTGAGAACATGTATTTCCTGGGAGGAGCTGTTTTACGTTTTCCTTTTACCAGTTTTAGTGGCGATGTAGATCTACGTCGAGTTCTTCCTCTTGTTTGCTTAGTGAGTGTGGGAGGGGATGTAGCGGGTGACGCCTTAAACCAATTTGTTGGCATTTTCATCGTCTGAAGCATTGGAGTAGTAGCCACTGTTGAATCAAGTTCTTTCAATGTCTCATTATTCAAAGCAAATTTTGGCACATTATGCTTTTTCAATAGTTTAAGAAAGTATGACCAACCAGGTGGAACATAGCCCTGACGGCGCTTTCTACGTGTCGCATACTGAATCAAGTCTTCATAACGTGAAGCATCAATCACTTTATTTTCATCTGTAATGATTTCTCCTCTATCATTTACATTGAGATGGGGCTCAATACTATTGAAAAGAGATATGGCATGTGCGCGAGATGCTAAAGGTGTAGCAGTCGATACAGAGTCACGCATCTTATTCTTCAAGTTTTTCAATTGCTCAACAGTTTCCGATTGTAATAATACAGCACGATGTGGATCTTTGATGTGAACATTTTGCTGATAATCTATTTCTTTCCTATACATTTGATTTGCAAGAGGTTGCTTTACTTGCTGCATGGCAGTCAATTGTACATATTCATCCTGAGGAATAACAATCATGCGAGAATAAGAACTCATAGTTTGTAGATAATCATGGGAGTTTTCAAAATATCACTTCGAAATCTAAATTCTTCCGGACACTCTTGCGTAAAGTCAATGAATAAGTAACCGTATGGTTTTTCAGTAGCTGCTTGAAAAATTTCAATTAAGGCTTTTGATCCTCTGGGTGCAACTTGTCGCGCTAAAATTTCAAATTGACTTTTATCTCGCGGATTCTTGAAAATAGCATAATAGTGTGTATTCAGGTTTCGTGTACGAGCTTCTTTTCCATCAGGAAACAAATTTTGTGTAATATAGATGATAAAGCACCTTTTATGGTGTGCTGCGCGAGTAAACATATCTGTAACATCTTTTGAATTCTTACTTTCTTTTAATAAATCATCCAATACAACAACATCATTAGACTGAAGTTTATCCACTGCAATAATTCCTTCATGTCGAATAAAGTTGCGACTTTGCAATTCCTGAAACAGCGACGGTTGATAAATACCATAACACCAAATCACTCGATTGATAGGTTCCTTAAACAACTCCCTTCTTTTATCCAATAAATTCAGCGTGAAAACAGTTTTACCTGCATGAGATGGACCTGATACAGTCAGAACTTTATCACATTGAAGTCTGAAATCCATTTTATTACTTTGAGACTCAACATTTGCATAATTAACGCTTAGAGCCAAAGATATTTCCCAATAGGTTGCCCACGGCAGGAGCTATCATTGGAAGTATTGCTGAAAGGAAACCGCCCTTTTGTGTTAGAGTTTTCCTCTTTCTTTGAAGGGTGACTTTAGGATTGGAGATGAAACGCAATTTTGTAGCATATCGCTTAAGTAACTTTCGTTGTTTTGGCGCTAATTTCTTCGTCCTCAACTTCCTCACATGAGAAATAATTTCACAAATGAATTTATCGTTAGCATGTCGTATAGCATTGTATCGCTGATTTGCTTTCATTCGTCGGAGAGCTTGAATGGCTGAAGAAAACTTTTGACTTTTACGTTTCGTCATTTTACGTTTCGCCATTTTCCGTGTTAGTCTTTGCTAAAACCTATCTTTACCACATTTGCATAGGTACTAACTATTGCGACATAAGTGACACTCGAAATGAGCAATATCAAAGTGGTAACATTGGCAAAGTTGAATGCAATTACGTATGAAACAGCGTTGACAAAAAGCATGCTTACATCTCTTGAAGATGCGCTTTTCATTTCCATCCTTTCGCTTACATACATCACAACACATAGTTTCACCGTTACTGATGTCTATAGCAAGTCTTTTTGAAGATATGAATTTGCTAGCCTTTTCTAAATAATAGACGCATGTACAGAAGGAATATACTTCGAGAGTGAGCAGACATAGCTCGAAAACCAGTTGTGCTACAATCAAGTACCACTGCATTTTCAATTTTTCTTTATGGAAAGTTGAATGTGAATATCTGAAATCGCTTCAATCACTAGACTGCTACCATGATGGTTAAATGCGTTAAGACGTTCAGCAATTTTTATCATATGTCTTTTAAAAAATTCTTCGGGGTGATCTACCACTTCCATTGAATAAGAAGCAAAATGGAAAGAGCGACTTTCCACCTCTTCCTTTCCAAAATGACTAAACTTAATTTTCGCAACTAATCGCGCCATGATAATGCTATCAGAGAATGTATTCATTAACTCTAGAAATAGAGTGCTAGCATCATCGACCACTGCTTCGATGTCGGTCTCATCTTTATGAAATTTTATCACATAATCTTGAACAGCTCCTTTTAAACTTTGCCTATGAAAACGTAATGTTCCGCAGTCGTTTGAGAAAGACATGATCGCCCTTTATCTAACCCATCCATTGCATGAAAACAACAACTCTTCTCATAGTAACATTTATTGAATAATGGTAATAAGCATGCATTATAAATCAATGGTTTGAAAGAGATAAAATAGATACAGCTGGTAACTATCATACAGCGAGCAATGATAACCATACAGGACTTTGGCAGTGTTGAGGTAAGGAGGAAAGAAGCATTGGTTATGAACGTAGCTACTACAACGAACAGACAAAATAGGAACACACAAATCCTTAAAACGTTTCGTGACTTCATGATAATGTTGATTCACTCTACTATCCCAAGGTGGGAGCAAAATATCATCAATGATTAGATTGGGAAATACTTTCCTCTCCTTACCAGGATTATTACAAAAGATGCGTATAACATTGAAAGCAGCTAACCATCGTTTAAAGTCAATAAGAAGAGCACTCTCACAAGAAAAGCCATAGTCTTGCAAATATTTCAGATTAAGTCCATGAATGTGTTTTCTCGCCCATTGATCAACATTGGGATCGCAGTTGGCATGTTGATGATAGACACTAACAATCTGATATGTCCAATTGTTCATAGCAATAGCACTGAGCTCCTGTACAGGTTCACCCTCACAATCCATAAAAATGATGATAGAAGCCTAAAACGGAAATTTACACATCTAAGGAAACGTTCTATAACATATTACAAAATGAAGAATTACATCGATGCTTTTCACGACAAAATACACAAATGATATGATGGCAACGAAGAAGTAAAATGTATCTAATAAGACAACGTCTACGACACTCAAAGCACATAAGCGAATTGTCATAGGGTAGAGTTAGGAAAGGACTAGCAATTCTCCTTTGATTTGCGTTTTGATGTAGCATTCTTCTCCGACTTGCGCTTCGTACCACTGCTGTTAAGGATTTGATCAATTATGTCGTCCACGTTGGGTGGTTTCGGAATATATAGGATGGATTCCATATGCATGGAGAGAGAGGCTATTTTATTATCCTTGTGTCGACCATAATATAGCCCATTCACTTTGAAAAGGATATCCCAAGTACCTTCTCCGAGCTCATCACATCTGATGGGTATTGAATGATCTCCATCCTTCTTATAGTAAGTACACCAATGTGATACCGGTAGGCAAATGTGATTACCATCCCAAATCTTTCTATAGGGAGTATCCTTGTCATCTCTAGCCTTCCACTCTTGAGCAAGAGGAGTAGGAATGTCCATATTTAATGTCACGTACTCCTCAATAGTATCAAGTTGGTGGCGAATGTACGGACTCACGGGGATCAGTATGTAGTCCCCATACTGATTGTGCATTATCTTGACATCCGTGGAAGGGAGCATTCCCGTTTGGAGTACTACGCTATGATCATCATAACGCAAGGCTTGTTTAAATTTACGCTGTAGCGGTGTAGGATTATGTACCTTGGTTGTTTCTTCCACTGGCCTCAGTTGTAGATGATCTGACCGTAGCGAACCTTGTAACGTTTGACCGCCATTTTGTCCTACTAGTGCAGTAGATGGAGTAGATGCCTGAAAATGAAAAAAGATTGTATTAAGTTTACGTTCAAGGGAGGAGAGGGAGGGAAGTAGCGACTTACCATTTTAGTTGGATAATAGAACAGGGAACTAGGGAGAGAGAAAATGTGCGTCCGTCACTCGTGTGATTCAACGATGGAATGATTCTCGCTGTGGAAGGCTCGCTATTTATAAAGAAATGCTTGATTCTCATTGGATGATGATCCTCATTGGACAATAACATCAAGTTGATTCCAAATCTGGCATCCGTTTACCAATCCGATACTTCGTTTTGAAGCTACAGCCCAAAACGTCCCAAATTCTAACTCTGTCGTTTTTCACCAATGTCCCAAAATCTTAAATGGCGTCTCACATCTAAACGAAGGCAGATACGAACAAGCCGATTCTTTCACTGAATTTGTCTCACTCTTAGCTTTCAAACGAGCTATCGCACGACAAAATCCGTCCACTGGAAGCAAGCTGTCCAGGGGGGGGGACGTCAGCCGAAAATTTTTTCTCTCCGATTTCGCTGGAAACATCCTTCCTAACCCAAAATTTCACGTAGATTCCGAATCTGACCTCCGTTTTCTCATCCGATGCTTCGTTTGGACGCTACACACCAAAAACATCACACACTATAGCCTCAAGACTAATCCTGGCGGTCGCCCACGTCAACCTAGACGGTCGCCCACGTCAACCAGGCGGTCGGACCAACTCACCCGAGTCTCACACTCTGTCGTTGCAGGGGGGGGGCGTCAGCGAACATGTTGTGAACGTGGACCCACCTGGCCGGCACACCACGACAGACCACAACCTCTGTCGTTCCAGAGGGGGGGGGACTCAGACACGAAGCACCACGGCGGCCGACCACGACACTCTGCCGTGCCAGAGGGGGGGGGACGCAGCGATGGCCGCCATCTTGCGCGGTCCAGAAGTGGAGTTTTGCTTACTACTTGCGATACCTCATCAACATACAAAATTTAATCAAATCAAGAATAAAAAGGAACTGCCAATGAGGTCAAGCAAGTTATCATGATTATAAATAATCGAGAAATATATGTAACTTGTCAAGATAATTATGAGCATGAGAGCAGTTGGCAAATGATTACTGCAGTCAGCAAATGTAGCATTATCATTGGCATTATTAATCAATAAATCTAAATTATGTAATCTTTTAACATGCTTATCTAGAGGTGGCATCCATCTGTGTCTCATTATAACTGGCCTTCAATTTCCGTAATTGCTCAGAATTCATCAAACTGTTTTGCAGAAAGGTTAGTTATATCATACATTAAGTCATTTGAATCATTTTGAAAAATGAAGTTTTATTAAAAACTTCAAAAAGAAAATTAAATTCATCAGAGAAATATTGAGTTTAACTTCATTTTTCAAAATGATTCAAATGACTTTTCAAAATTCGATTCCTCATCTCAATATCTACAAGATCTAAACTTAGCTGCTAGACCAGTGGTCTTCAAAGTGTGGTACGCGTACCATTTGGTGGTACGCCGAGCATTTCCAGATGGCACGCGTACCATTTAAAAAAGAGGCACCTGAAGAATCAACACAACATTCGGCATACTGTATCAGGTACAATATTGTACAAGGAAAACGATAATAAATATTTCATTAAGTTTTAATGTATATAATATATATGCTATATTTAAGCAAGACAGATAACTTCTTATTTTCTCACATGTCACACGAGATTGCCAATTGCATGATTTCTAACATAGTACATTTAAACAAATTCTAACAGCCATCGATCCAGTTGAACAGTCAGTGACCACTCTGCTTAGCAGCACAGAGTTTGTTGAGCCGCAATTGTACCGCGCTGAGTTTCAGCTGGAGCAGGGGTGCGCAACGTTTTACATTTTTCGGCCTCCATTTCGAAGGCTGAAAGAATCACGGCCGCACTTATTATGTGTGCAAACAACTAGGTCAATGGCCAATCCTTTTTATATTCTACCACTCAAATTAGCTTTCCCTGACAAATGACGCAGTATAAAGGCCTACTTCGTAAATAATGAGTTAGCAAGTTAACCCATATACGACCTACGGTGATTTTTGACCCGAAAAGAGTTTAAGCATAAGGTGTTGTTAGCACTTGAAAAGTTGAAAGCATGTTTTTGTAAGGGCAACCGAGAGAGAAAACACTTTACTAAGCTACTGTAATAATTCATAAACGAATCACGAGCCACACAAAATTCATTCATTTATTCATCACAGAGCCGATCTATTCTAGGCATTCACTCGTGTGTAGGCCTACGCATTTCTAGAACCTCGTATATAAGCCTGCCTAACTTGCGTTATCATTGAAGTTATAAAGCATATAAAAATATATGAAGTTATAAAGTATATGAAAATATATTATTATTACTAATCAAACAGTTCTTTCGCAACCCAAAACGTGAGCTTTAAAGTTAATGATAAATGTGAAATAAAAACATAACTGAAATTTTAACATATTTTAACATATAAATACAAAAATCTAGATAGGTAGAAATACAATATTTCGCTAAGAAATTACAATATCAGTGTAAGACTCAGTAACCAACTTGCTGTTGTCCGTCGTTGACCAAACTTTGAAAATCAGGCATTTGAGAGGATGTCATTAATCGTAAACAATTCTCGAGATTGTTTTTTGTAAGCGCGTCCGGTACTTGTTCTTTATGAACTTCAATTTAGAGAACGCTGCCTCGCAGGCGTATTTGCTTCCAAATAGAACTAAAACATTTTGGGCCAACTCTCGCAATTTTGGATATTTCACAGTTGATTTCCATATTTCATGTAAAATACCACCACTTTCGAAATGTTTCACAAGACAATCATTCGACTTCAACTGGATCACTTCCATTTGAAGTTCGAATCTGGATCAGGTGCGGCGAGGCAACGAGTTTTATTTTAGGAGCAGGTACGTTTAACTCGTCGAACCTCGCACTTAATTATTAGTTGAGCACATCAAAGACTGTAGCAAGGTGACAGAAAGGAACGTCCTTTTCCAAGGAGCATGGGCATAAAGGTGTTCGACAGTTACAAGGTGACTAGAGTGACGATTATTTTGCGATTGCTTTGAACTCCAGAAATATTTGCAATATACACACTAGGTGACATGCCACGCGTAATTACGGAGTACCCCAAACATCCGTGGTTAAAGACATTCTAATCTTCTACGCGCGTACATACGCGCTGCAAAAGAGTCAGAAATCACTTGATCTGATGCTGTTAAAACATGGAGAATGATAACATAGATGTAACCGGTCGCCGGTAGACCGGCGCAGGTCGCCGGTAGACCGGCGCAGGTCGCCGGTCCGGTCTGAAAAATCAGACCGGCCAATACCGGCAGAGACGGTCACATCGGCATAATTTCATCCGGTATGATGTGAGGAAGTGTCCTTCATGTTGAATCCATCATGTCAATAAGTAAATTGTTAATTTTAGCAGCCGTTTTCAAGGCACATTTACATGCGGTATGCGCTCTCCTCTAGGCGTGAAAACTTCTGTGCAGGCAATTCTGGTATCTATACGGTACGCACTTTCCCGTTCGATGCTTGATGACTTGATCACGTGCTTTCACCAGCAAGGCGCGCGATCTTCTCAGGTAACAGTGGCTGTTTCTCGGTGCTAGGAAGGCTACCGGCAAGGTCAACGACAAACGCTAAAACAATAGACAGCCTGTGATTGGCGATCTTGAAATTTTTGTCCTACTCCTTATGAACTGATTTTCATTTAGTCACTTATGCTGCCATGCTGTGCTCGCCGAGTGTGTTGCCTTCGCATTTGTCGAAACTGCTGCATAAACCTAGCTCTAGACAAAATCAAATTAAGTGTTCCTAGCCTAGGCTAGGAATTGTAACATTCTAACATGTAGCTAGGGCCTGCTAAGCATATAACAGGCAGGTCTAGCCTACTATAAAGGACCTATCTGGTACAAGATGGGCCTATATATAAAGGCCTAAATATAGTGCATCGTAGGCCTGTACATTATATTAATGCCTACCTACAGCTATACATCAATCTCATGCTTAGTCTACTCTATGAGCCGATAGCCTAGTAGGCTCGCACATCAGGTTTCGGCCTACAGCCTCCATAACTGACCTCACGATAGGCCTATTCGCTTGTAATCTTATGCGGCATCAAGTTATAGGCAACAATGTTTAACTCTATATATTCATCGAAAGATCCAGTCGCCGGTCCAATGCCGGTCGTCGGTTCACTGAAATCGGTCTGGAATATTCCGGACCGGTTACATCTCTGGTTAATGAATACGCGCGGGCGAGCGTTTATAGTTTGCGCGTCGTCTACGGTTGTCTGCGTTGCCGCTTGAACCGCTAAGCATGTTGCTGTTGCAGAAGATTAAGATGATTCCTCCTGATACGCTTCTCGTTTTCTGCAACTAAAACTTCAGTCTCCATTCGGAGTGCAGACATGCTTTCAAACGCGGAGAATAAAATCAACACAAGCTGAAGGTATTGTCCTTTATGAGTTACAGTTAAAAATGCTTAATTTGCGTAAATAACTATCACATTAGTACTATTATTATCACCATCATTTTTTTTACTATCATTACTTTTATTACACAAAATTCCTAAAAAATCATGTGATTTGCAATCTCATGTGACATATGAGAAAATAATAACTTATCTGTCTTGCCTAAATATACCATGCAATGTTAAAAGTTACTTTCATTCGTCGTCTATACCCATTGTCATTCAATAAAACTGCTGGCTTTGGGGTGATTACATTTGAAAGTTGTACACTAAGCAAAAGTGAGAAGACCACTGTGCTAGACTGAATTTCGAACTAATGAAGGAAATACATCGTGCATCAACTCTATTTGTTGCTATATTTCAATATTTACTTTATTTCTTCATCCATTTTCACAGTCAATATCTTAAACAGTAGCACTCACTTCCCACATCAGAGGACACGAATCGAAACAATCTATGAAGATTCTGGAATAGTTCTGCTAGACCGATTTGTTAAACCTACCGGTATAGTACATCAATTTGCAACCGAAAAACGCGCACTATCGTGATGGATTTTTGCTGAGAATTTATGAATGAATATCGCTTCTTTAGTATAAAGATCAAAGCTATTGGATTTCAGAGCAAGGAATTAAAAATTGAGTGATTTGCAGCTGCATTGGCAGTTCAGTCTATGGTCTGAAATAGCAGACATTTTTGGCTGCATTCTCTGATTCTGCAGTGTTCAAAGGTAGCAAAGTTCTACCTATGTAGGAGATGCGAAGGTCGTCCTCACAAGAACAACGGTGAAGACCTCATGCTTTGAGAACCATAGACGCTATGTCCCTATTCGAAACTTACATCTTAAACTTCTTGCGAGCAAACATCCATCAGAAATGAACATCTTCACCAATCCTGAGAAAATTTTTTGAACGAAGTTCGTGTCTTGTGTGAGGGAGAAGACTACGTTTTTGTATAAATACTCGTACTTTTTTGACATCATAAGTAAGCTCGGTTGACCAGAACCCTGAGTAAACATCTTTCCATTGAATGAGGAGTAAAGCCACAACATTTAAAATGAGGCCAGCGTATGTTGGTTTCCTACAAAAACCGTCGGAAGAGTGAGATATAGCTAACATCTAGGTTGGTTTCAAAAACGGTGGTTTGTGAATACTTCTGCAAATAGCCTCGATTGTGAAAAAATTGAATTTATATCACCTGTACTACGAATCAATTTTATGTCCTAACTAATTGTCCTAACTAAAAATACTGTTTTAATTTAATATTAAATTCAAATTAATACAAAAACTACACAAATCGCCTGATAATCCACCATGCCTCAGAAAAAATGCAGAACAGTGTAATTGAAAAACTCACATTTATATCGTCCTCATCATCAGAAGATTTATCCTCGTCACGCTGAAAACTGCCTCTTTGTTGAAGGCGTTGATTGGCACGTGCCAAAGCCCTTTCTGCAGATGACTGGCGCCGAAAAGCGGGCCGCTCATTCCGGAACATCACGCCTGAAACGGAATTAGGAAATAATCTCGCACTGTCCTTACTTAACACTATTTTTCCAAAAATAAAATGCACACAAGGAGATGCTTCAAACACTTAGATTTTTCTTCACGTGCACATATTAGTGCTTGATAAAAACAAAGTACGTGTAGAATTTCTTAATTGAAGCTGAAATTGGGCCGACAATTTCGATATCAACCATCACATTTCAGCAGGAACTCCGGAACTCTAACTCCACAGACAGTTCTGCTTTACTAGAGAACCGGTACACCGTGATTTACGGGGCAAGTTATACTTCTGAGGGATACTAAAAAGTACCCGACCGATGCCGGCCAGTCGAAGCCCGAATTTTTGATTGCGCCCGCCGCTGACCCAAACTGTCAACCTGTCGTCGTTAACAACGACGCCGACCGCAAGCCCGGCATCGACTGCCCGTTTTAGGAGGAAGCCGGTTGACGGATCCGGCCGATGTCAACCCTGTTCTCTACATGCCAACACTCGTCATCAACAACAGTAGAAACTCTTAGTCAAGATAATGCACTAAAATTTTCACTTCCAATGACATTCCATCAACACTGGTCAACAAAACATTTCAGGTCATTTGTAAAAGGCAATAAATGGTCTTTCATTTTGTCAACGTGCAGTAAATTGTCCCCATCTGCACCACAATCAATAGATCAAATGTCAGTCCAGTTCATCCTTGGCCTCATACATTGTACCTGGAACAATTCAGTAGTTGCCGTTGGCGATAAATCAAGTATGGTTATACTGTTGAGACACTATTGTGAAATTGCGCTTGAACGCTATATGATCCATTTCAGGCAAGATCCTTTAAAAGAATTGATAACTCAACACAAGGTATGCGTAAATGACGAGAATGCTTTACTTTAATAAAATTTTGTTAAACCTTCCAATAATTAGGATTTATACAAAATAGGCATATGAAGCTCGCTTTGTGATACCTTGAATAGGTAACCAAAAAGCTAAACAACATGGTATCAGGTCGCTTGCATTAATGTGATCTCTAATTGTATTTACATGATAAACGTGATTCATGCTACAATTGAATTCACCTAAATGCCACTCGTGCAATAATTCAATTGTCCTTTTCTTCCAGAGCTGCATTATTATTTTCAATTACAATTTTGCCAATTTCACGATATCCTCATATGCATGTATTTCATTGATTTTATTGGGCAATTCCACGCGTTACGACGCTATTTCGCACGCATTTCATGAAACTGTAACTTTTTGTAAAGTTTTTCAACAGAAGCAATGTCAATTATCACTATGTGTAAATGGATAACGAGCAAAATGAAGAATACATCGTCGGAAAAGCACAAAAAGTTAACTATCGTGAGCGAAAAAACATTTTATGACAAAATCGCGACGCTACGCGAATGCAACATCGGTTTTTTGTTATGTTGCACTTATTTATCATCCCGCGAAATAAGGCGACATTTTAAATCTTTCTTTTTGTGGACATATTCTTGACGTACTCTTCTGTAAGGACTGGTATGAGGGAAGTCTAATCCTACAACTTTTAAATCGTAAATTCAAGTTATTCAATGTTACGACGTTGCATGTAAAATATTACGACGTTACACGTGCGAAAAATACGTTGAATAGTACTCATCGAATTTTACAATGCCTACTACCAATGCCATGAGTATTTGGATGGTGATAGCTTTCCACTGCTGCGTTAAGACGCCATGATATTCAACATGCTCTATTGAACAAATTTGTGAGCATAAATCGGATCTAAATAGAACCACCTTCATTGCTTTGCAACATATTTTAGATTTATAGGCTAGTTGCAAGTCGTGAGACGAAAAAATGTTATTTTTCTGTTGCGACGTTACACATGAACGTTCAGATTTATAAGTCAATTTTTTAACCATTTTAATAGCATCATTTGTCAAATCCCATGTTCTTGTTCTCTGTTGAGAAAAAATCTTTTGATATTTTGACACTCTTTCAGTTCATGAATGGAGGAGGCAAAAGATTCGGATTTTTTTTAATGTTTATGCGGGTTCACATGGGCAGACCATGCCCAGACGGTTGTGCGCTTTCAGTCCAAATGACCGACCTGCCACTTTCTAATGTCATGGCATCCTCAAGCAGACAAGACCACATGCACGAAAGATCGCAAATCGCAGTCCTTCTACTGTCTTACGGAGGTTAGCAACACATGTTTATAAGTTAATATATTTCGCTCATGTAATGAAACTTGTGGCATTTACAGGTGCAGGTGCAAGCACGGAAGTTTCTTGTTAGTTGTCAAGGGCTTCATAGAAAACTAAATGTGCACGCTGGCTTTATCATTGGACTAACATCGTCCTACGACATCCAAGTCTATTTTTGACATCCAATTTCGGATGTATTTACAATGAAAATGTAGATGCTGATGAGAGTTGATAACTCATGCATGAAAAATAGCATCCCTACTTTCATTTTATTTGATAATAATTTTCAGTCATTTGTCTAGAGGTATTCGTATCAGGGTTGGAACCGGGCCCGGTCGACCAGTTGAGTTGAGTTGGGTTGTGTCGGTGTATGTCGATCGGCAGACAGGGCCCGGTCGAAAACCGGTCGGTCAATCAATCAGCAGCTGTTATTGAGATTGATCGATCAGACAAAAATTGTAATGTGCTGTATACACAAGTTATCTATGGCTTACTAAACTTACTTAAAATATCCCCGGTAGATTATACGTGGCATACTTTTAAGATCGACGCTAAGATTGCTGAAAATATATCATCAATACTCAAATGTTTCGTGATGTTGTCTACTCACATGCTTGCGCATCTCAAAATTCATGTCTGATGAAACTATGTAAACTTAGAGGAATTAAAAATTGTAAGGCGCAAGGCCTACTAATTTGTCTAAATTGAAATTATTCATACGTAGACGAAAGCGTATCCGCATCATGCAGAAATAAGCTTATCTAATGCAGGTTGTAATACTATACGTTAACCTATTAAGACTGATCCACACCCTTGCAAATTTAAGTGATAATCGACGGACACAGATCAAAATTAACACATTAACAACTTTTCCTGTCAAATTACACGAGAAAAAGACGTAACTTGCGGTAAATCACGTATGGTTAATCTGTTCACCACAATGCGTTATTCATTGCTTCGTTTAGAACGACTAACGTCTCAATAGGCCTAATTCGCTCATTAAAGAAACACATATGAGATAACACTCGTCGCTAAATAAAAAAATTAGAAAATATACCTCGGCTCATTCATTTTTTATATTCATTTATTTTATTTTAATAGACAATGTTCAAAAGCAAATAATTTCAAAACCACTTTAGCTTTAAAAGATAGCCAAATATACAAATGAGTAGATTCAATGAATAGACTAGTGCAGAGTCCCTTCGAAAAATACTGAAAAACTTAATGGTATTACAAATTTTATAAAGGTCGAGGCCAATGACCTCTGAATTACAAACCGCAGAACTCTCCGTCGCAGCTGTTTGAATGACAGTGTAAATTAATAAAAGACGATAATAACACTATGGTTGGATTTGGCTGGTCATCCCGCCGGTTGGGTTGACTTCGTATTGCCGGTTACCGGTTGGGTCAGAAAATTACTGACCGGCTCCAACCCTGATTCGTATACTGTATATCTCTAACTAGCTCCAGTCAAACTCTTGTTTGCAGTCCACATAATGTACACATTGTTTAATGTGTGTGCAAATCTGGCTGTGAGCAAATAATCAGAAGCACGATTAATCGGTCAATCAATTATGAAATCATTGATCGCACAATGAACGGTGCGATTTTAGTTCTATTGAATGTAGCCAAATACATGCTTCCATGGTTCACATGGGCATTTTTTAACTGTGGCTTCAATAATCATAATGATTAACTGAAAGATACTTAAAAATACCATTGTGTCAAATTAAAGCTTTCAATTTTAATTTACAGACAACCTATGAAATTGATAATTTTTGTTCTGTAAAAATGTGCTTTACATTTTCATGTTGTATTGCTTTTGTGCTGATTTATATACCAACACCCACTTCCAAATCGTACAACTTTGAGCTTTTGCAATTGTAATCAAACATGTAACTAAAAAACTAATTTACGCATTTATCAATAATAAAACATATACATTATTTCATTCAGATAAAATGATCCTACAATAAGAACTTTCAAGAAATGATCTGGGAAATTTCGTATAGTATGTAATTATCAACTGCCAGAAATGCATATATTGGAGAGAACTGTAGTCAAAGTCACTCCTTTCTCTTGATACATGAGTAAAATTAAATCCATGAGCGAATTATCCACTAAACTTATTTCTTGATCCACGCTATGGATAAGAAACACAATGAATGATATAGTAGAAAGCAGGTCATTGCATTTTATACAAATAAAAAAATATTGTGACTATGAAAGATGTTGAAGAAGTTGACTAAAATTATTGAAGTCATGTTTGATAATTACCAGACGTCAAATAGCAAAATAGTCCTTAATGAAATAATCGAGTAATTTTTATAATCGATGAATCTATTATTGGAAAATCTTGATTACACCATTCACATCTGGTAATGATAGCATCGCCATTCCTATTACTGTATATGCAAAACATCATCAGAATTTCTTTCTTGCTGGGGCGACATTCATGTCAATGCGAATTCGCAAAAATGATAACAGCATTCTTATCATGCTATTCAAGCACAGAGGAAGACGGTGCTGACATATTTATCGCCGCCAGTACGCCAAAGTCAATAAATATAGAATGAAATAAGTGGAAATTAGTTCATGGCTTCGAAATATTCTTTGAAAATCGAGCGAATAAGAGGCCTTTATACGCTCATCTTTGCGTCCATACCACGCATCATACACATTTCTCATGGCTATAATGAACAATAACTCGTCGCTGTTGACAAAATCAGGAGGTGACAATGGATTTTTGTCGCTTAAATGATTACAACATTAGTGACGGAGCGCACCAACCACACTGTAATAAAACAACAAAAACTTTAAATGATACAGATATTTCATTTATCTTAGATTCTTCCGGTTTTGTAAACTTCAAAGCGCCGAATGATACCTGAAAGTCTTCCCGGGAGATAAAGATTCCAGTCTTCCTTGCGATAAAAGATGCTTTCAAAATATAGCAGTGATAGCATGAGAAGAAGAATGTGATATCATGTACAGGTTGAGGTGTGATGGCAACTTGAAACGTATTTTCTTACAAAGGAGATAAATAAAACGTTACACACAAAAGCCTTTTCTCAACCGCAGTGATAACACAGATTTTTAAAAAGAGAACAGACAATTTTTTCATTCGCGAGATGAAACGGATGCTTGTATCACAAATAGATTAAAGGCAAGTGATGAACATTTTAAATTATCTTATATTCTTCATTATATAGACTGATAATTCTTTCCAGTCAGACTCTATGTAAGAAATGTGTATTGAAAATACATTATCACATTACCGAGTTTCGTCATGCAGCGGCATATACTACGGTATGTTGTATAATGAAAATCAATCTAAATATGTGGCGTTGTTTGCATTTTGAGTTCACACAGCACCGTATTTTCCTTAATTAGCGCCGCAGCTATTAAAGTACGAAATAATAGGCGCCGCAGTGCTAATCGTATTTTCTCTAATAAACATAGCCCCATGTTAAGCGCAGCCCTCTAATAAGAGCCACAGCTGCTTCAGTTTGAATAAGCGCCGCGGCGCTTATTTCATGCAGAAATTGCGGCATGTTCCAAAACGTGGCAATCAAATGAGTATTTCTCAATCGACTCGTGGTCGTGGCCCACACTGATCAAGAGAAGTAACATGATATCATTTTAAAAAAGTTATGCTCTCCCACTTATGTCTCCTCAGTGCAATCACTTCCCGTTCCAGAAAAAGCAGTTGCCTAAAAGGATTATTCATCCATATCAATTCAAATTGAAATTACCAAGTAACAAGATCCATTATGTTGATATAACAGCACCAAACAGACCCAATGAGACAATCTAATGCATTTACTCGTACTGTATTAAATTAAGATGTCAAGATGAGTTATGTGCTTCATCTGAGCATTGCAGCAGTAACTGCAAGGTGAAGGTGGTATGGTAAAGGTGAAGTATGATACAGTCCACTGCATGTCACGCTGCACTCTTTGCACTTTAGTTGAATCTATGGCGATGGACATTAGAAACAATTGATGAATACTTGTCCACGGTTTTGAAAAAGCGAAGGAATAATGTGCTTTCGCATGACCACTGACTGCTGCCTCACTGTTGCTACTCTGTGGCTGCTGCTACTGACCGCTGACTTTGTTGTCTTCAAATAACACATCTGCCACTAATTTTTGACGTACAATAAGTGTAGACATAGTACTTAATGCGTTACATGAACGTCGTGTAATCATATTCATCAAATATGCACTACTTCTCTTATTTCATTATTGCACGGCATACGAAATTTTGGCCGTATAATGGTCATGTAGCATTAAGATAGCATAGATATCTAACAATCGGATTAAAGAACCAATTCTAATGATAACTATTGGCACAGTCAATTGTTTACAATATGGTCTATAACAGTTTCCTCCATTGGTGGACAATTTTGAGGTCATCGTTGAAATTGCCGATTCTTCACACACACACACGCACACACACACGGATGTGCGCAACATCCTGTTTCACCTCCATCCGAACAAACTGCTGATGGATTCATATTATCAACTGAATTGCAGTCACTGTGGAAATGATCCATTTTAAATATGATTGTTGAAAGTTCAAACAGATCATCAACATTTCATCATGTGACATTTTAATCTGAAAAGTCCGCAAATCACCCTCAAGTACTAATAACTATCTGTAACTGTCTATAATGCATTGACACACAGAACTGACATGTGTGTTTCAATCAAATTTCATCAACCACCTTCACTGAAATAGTTTACTTAGAGTGACACATTTCTTCGATGTTTTGCATTCGCAATGAAAATTATCTACCATAAGGGATATATATGTAAAACGTGAAACGTTCGCCACGTTCTCTGAAAAAGGGTTGAAAAGTGCAATATTCTTTTCAGCTTATTCGGTCAGATGGTCTAGGTTGGAGGATAGGAACCGAAACTGTAATGCTAGCGACCGGATAGTGATACTAGCACACAGATATTTTCAGTTTTTAATTTTATTCCAGTCTCCAATTCGCACCAAGCGGACTTGCGGATGCTATTAAACGGCACATTCTTTTGTGCACGCTCTAATGAATGACGTCACATAACGCTTCATTCTGCAGTTGAATCAAGTGAAGTTGCAGATCCTGACGACTTTTAACATACAAGGTTTAAGACGAGTAGGTGGTCTTTTAGCACGGTGGTTAAGTGCTTGGTCTGAGACGATCTTTCAATCCACAGGTCGAGCTCCGAAAGTGTCAGTAGAAGTCGGCAGGAAAGGCAAAATAAGGCATCCAGGCTAAAAAAAATCACATCGCTCCAGATAAAGTCTGACTAGGTCAGCACCTTCCAAGCCCCTCGTATGGCGAGTAGTGAAGATGCATTAAAACATCATAAAAAACAGACAAACAGGCTGACTGAAAAGTGCTGTTTGGTTATCCACTACATTTCATTATTTATCCTCATGCTTCAAAGCAAGATTCTCTATTAAACATTCGAGTTTCATTTTCACAGTAATAGTAAAGCATGTATGTTATGAGAATTCTCTGAGTTAATCACAACCGTCAAGTGAAAAGAGGATTTCAGCAAGCAAATCAACAAAATTACTTTTTCAGATATTTCTCCTAGCTCGATGGTTTCTTTGTTCTAAAAGTACTGCTGCGGTCTCCAATTCTTCCACTTTATCTTTGGCATCTGACCTGCTATACGATTTTCAAAGTATGTTCTTCCACTGCTCTGTCCTTTCCAATTTGCATACAAGAAGAATCACAACACAGAATCAGCCCTCGTTTACATAATTGAAAATTGGAAGCAAGCGGTAGACACAAGAAAATCAGTCGCAGCAGTTTCCCTTGATTTATCGGCAGCGTTCGATAGCATTCCCCATCAACTTCTTTTAAGAAAGTTACATGCCTATGGCATGTCTATGAGGGCGGTGGAACTGATGGGATCATACTTGAACGGACGTTTCAACCAAGTTAAGGTCAATGGAAAGACATCAGAACTTTGTTATGAAGTTACGCGAGGCATTCCTCAAGGATCCCAATGGGGACCTCTCATTTGGAATGTTTATCTAAACGACCTGTTCCCTATGATACTGCAGCATGGAGCAAAGGTAGTCGCGTATGCTGATGATATCACCTACTGGATAACAGGTGACGATATCACAGAAATCCAGAAAAGAATGGACGTTCTGATGGTGGATATATTGAAATGGTTCAGAGAAAACGGATTACAACCAAATCCAGGTAAATTCCAATGTATCGGACTGGGAGGCGGCGGAGCGAATCTGAAATTCAGGATGAAAGACTCGAGATTGGAAAATATGCAGAGTATTCAACTGCTAGGGGTTAATATTGATAGAGCTTTCACATTTGAAAACCAAGTGAAGAAACTTACAAGAACCATAGCTTGGAAGTTGAGTGGCATACGTCGTCTGAAGAATACTATAAGCCGTAACATCAGATGGAGACTTATTCAAACGTACGTTATGCCGCATTTTGATTATGTGTCGTCTATATATCTATTTCTCCCTGCATCTTGTAAACGAAAGATGCAGACTATGCATAACCGTTGTCTACGAATGGCTACCAGAGCATTCACAACGCCGATACCAGAACTTGTCAAGTCGCTCCAGACATACGAGTTGGAGCTCAGATGGCATATGAAGCTGTTTAAGGTGATGCAAGCAGTCTCCAGAACAAAGATCCAATACCGAGATACAGCAAGCATGACAGAGTTCATAACGAAGTACCAGCTGAATCCAGGCTATGTTCCAATCGCTCTTGGAGAACTTTTTGTGTTGTCGACGAACCCCATAAGAAATGTGTTTCAGCAACCGAAAGTGAGATCTGTGAAAGCTGGTGAGCGTTCACTGCGTTTCTACGGCACCAGCTTCTGGAATAAGGTTCCCATGGACATCCGAAATTCAAATGCAGCTTCTATGAAAGTGACAAGTTATCTGAGAAGCTACCTTCAAAGACAAAGTGGCATTACTGCATCGTGACTTGACTTTCCAAGTTCACTCTATCTTAGTTTCCTTTTTTTTACTCCATGTTTTCTAGTTTGTTCGTTTGAATTTACTGTATTTAGATTAGTCACATGCATGTCACATGTCGTGAATACAATACAATACTATGCTATACGTTAATTGCACACCTCTAGTATTCATATTTCTTACATATCTCTGAGAATGTCACCTCTATATGACTTTCTGTCTGAGGGGAATCTTTTCTGATTCTTTCATCATGAGGGCCCTTCTCTTGCTCTATCCATATGAAGGGCCCTTTAGGCTATAACTACGGACTCCTGTCTGAGGGGTTAGTGCTTCTGTGGTACCTAATAGGTACACTTCCACGAACTGTCTGACACCATTGACTACACATGCATACCAATGCACTGCACGCTACAAAATAGCTACTGACACGAATCACTAACAAAAGCTACCGCTCATGAAAGGAGTCACAAAAATGCTAGCGTCTCTAAGTACTTACAGCTTCTGAATCAAATAGTTTCAGTAGGCTACTCTTTAAACAACGTTGTCATTCTGGATGGAACGTTTTCTCATAATGGATGATTTTTCTTTCTGAACGCGTTTCACCTCATCGTCGGCCTTCGCCCCAGAGACAGTTAATTCACTGAGTAGCTTTTGGGTATGTTGCCGTGATTCCAACTTTCCTTCTAGTTCCTTCTCGGTCGATCTTTCAGCTTTCTTGAGCTCCTTCATTTTTCTCAGATCTTCCTATCTTTTAAATTTCTCTAATCAGCTCCTCCTCCAGAGCTTCTTTTCCGGTAGCTCTTTCGCTCCTTTCCTTCATCACGCTTTCTCCTCCATCTTCAACTTCGCGCTAGCATGCAGACGCAGTACGTTGTAATGTCCAGCCAAAATATGGAAACTACCAGAGTAGCACTAGTTTCCGAATTCAAAGTCTGACGCTTTTTCTGAGCAATGCTGGCGAGGTTATTAAATTAGCGCTCGACATCTGCATTCGCGCGCGAAAATGTGAAATGTGAGGACCAGCTCAATCAGTACGGGAGCTTTTCGGTTTTCGCCATGTTTCTTCACTGAGTTGCAAGCGATAGGTTGAATTCTTTGCATGATACATTCAATTGACAAACTTTGATCTCCAACATTTCCTCCATAGAAAAGAGAAGGAAAGCTCTCTGTCAAATAGGTCAGTTCACTGTCCAATTTCCTGCTCTTCTTTTGAGTGGGGCACAAGGCGGTACAGTACCTCAACACTTTATCATCAAACTGAAAGTATTGCTTCAATCGAGCAGCAACTTACATGAAGAGCGTCTTCACACAAGCAAAAGCTTTCAATTGATTCGCTGGAGTCATGTCATTGATCATTCGTCTTGCGCTCTCTGCTACGATTGTTGACCCAGAGAGACTCGTCATTACAGTGAAAATTCACGAATGTTCTTTTTTTAAGTTATTTCGATTTGCTATGATGTGTCTCTGTTACCTGTCTAATGGAGAGCATTGGCACATGAAAAAAACAACGAAGCTCCGGCATAATTTCACCTGTGAATTTTCGGGAATCTTGGGCTATAATTTTCGGGTTGGATGTCTGGATTTCGCGCATTTGGGCAAGAATCGGAGCGCTGCTAACATTCAGTACTTAAGCATAGCGACATCAATTCACTTGCTCGTTGTCCTGATTTTGTGATTTCTTTCTCTGCTGCATTAAATGAACTTCTAGCAGCCTTTCGTGGAATTCACTTAGTATCATTGACCATCATATCAGATGCATGCCGATTTGGGAATTGCATGACGACAGAATGCGGTGAATGGATGCTCGCAGATCGAGAAAAACGTCAGACGTGTCCATCACCGTCTAGGTGGATAGCATCATAGAGTCAATGGGCATTATTATGCGCAGCATGAAGATTACAAATGGAAGTTATAAAATTATCTAATGAAATATGTCTCCCACTAAAAATAACTCTAATGATAACTCACTTGCACTAAATGAAAATCGACACTCAGTGCAATTTTGAAATACGTTTCGTTCACCTGTGCACGAAAATCAGTACTTCTCTTGCAGTATAGCATCAGTTATAAGCCTGATAAGCAGATCACTTCAATTTTTTTTTACAAAATTTCAATTAAAATAAACCTCTCGCATCAAATCGTTGTGCCTCGATACGGGAGGTTCATTTCAAATAAATTGAAAATAGAAAAGTCACTCCCTTCTGTTTACGACTTTTATTCCAAAAAGTTACATCAAGTTAAAATAATATAAATTCTCGACACGTTTCGTCCAAAGACAGTTTCAAGGGTGACGTACAAATGTGGAAGGATCCTTTAAAAATGATTTGGCATAGTTGTGGCAACTCACTGAATTTGTTCATGACGTCTATTAAAATTTGGCATTTTCATCGCTATGAAGCGAGTTTCAGCCATTCTAATTGTAACCTCATTAAATTGCTGAATAAGAATCTCACGACTATAGTAAGTTACTTCCATCTCTCTATCAGCATGAAATTTCAGATGATGCTCGCGATAAGCACTCTTGGAATCTCCGTTACGCGAACTGCGTTCGTATTCTTGATAGCGAAGTTTAAAACTTTGTCCAACACAAAGGTCATTGCACCATAAGCAATTAAAACAATAAACTAAGTATCTGTTTTTGCAGTTCTATTTAGGACCAATAGCGTTACATACGTTACAATTACATTCTTCTTTGGGTTTTCTTTTATCAATTGAAATAATTTTCTCCCTGGTTTAGTTTCCTGATAGGTAATCTCATAATGAACACAAATTATGAAAAAACAAATCTGTATCTTATTAGACGTCCAAAATCTTTACACTAGTATTCCGATTGCTGACGCCATAGATGCTGTTAAGTAATTTGCTACTAAATTTTAAAAACAAAAATTGATAACTTTGGCTTCTCGGTTCAATATCTTGTAGATTTTCTTAAGTCTATTTCGTACAATTATGAGATACATTATAATAATAACACGCACCATCAAATTTAGGGTGTTCAATGGAAGCACATTTTCACTCCGTTTTGTGGTTATGTATGTGAATACCATAGAACCCTAAAAACTGTTAACCAAAAGTTCAATATTAATACTGTTTGCTACAAGCGGTATATTGATAATATCATCAGGGGGTCCGTTCTACAAGGATGAGAAAATATTATCGAACATAGTAGAAGTGTTTAACTCTATTTAGAAAAATATTCAGTTCACAATAGAAGTCCATAGGGATAATTGTATCAATTTTCTAGACCTGAGCATGACCGTCTTGAATACAAATGGTTTAGTCGAAAATTGCTTATCGCGAGCATCATCTGAAATTTCATGCTGATAGAGAGATGGAAGTAACTTACTATAGTCGTGAGATTCTTATTCAGCAATTTAATGAGGTTACAATTAGAATGGCTGAAACTCGCTTCATAGCGATGAAAATGCCAAATTTTAATAGACGTCATGAACAAATTCAGTGAGTTGCCACAACTATGCCAAATCATTTTTAAAGGATCCTTCCACATTTGTACGTCACCCTTGAAACTGTCTTTGGACGAAACGCGTCGAGAATTTATATTATTTTAACTTGATGTAACTTTTTGGAATAAAAGTCGTAAACAGAAGGGAGTGACTTTTCTATTTTCAATTTATTTGAAAAGAACTTAACTCCTGCATCAAGCCATCAAATACGCAAATATCTGAATAACAAACCGACACAAACTACA
Source organism: Prostheceraeus crozeri (assembly GCA_907163375.1). Taxonomy (NCBI): domain Eukaryota; kingdom Metazoa; phylum Platyhelminthes; order Polycladida; family Euryleptidae; genus Prostheceraeus; species Prostheceraeus crozeri. Next base: position 86,006 of record CAJQUW010013985.1, read on the forward strand.
GATAGGTGTTACTTAGATTGTCTGTGTAAAGTTTATTCATTTGAGAATATCGTCGAGGAAAACATTGAAATATGAAGTGACAAGAAATTAATAGAAAATACTGAGTCAATTTCGCCTAACTGTTGGAGCACTGAAGGAGGATGAAAAGCAGATCAATATTATTGAAACAAAATGGAAGATAAAATGTATTTTTGCTGCCTTATACGATTTATTGATGGACTATCTGCACTTGGCACTCGTTAGTAAGCAGCTTCACAACATTTTCCAAGTCACGATATGTAAATAATAATAATGCTTGATTATAATATACATAATAATGCGTTATTGACAAAATATAAGATGATCAATAGTTAAGATCTATGAAGATGATGTTTTGTTGTGAATACAATGCATCCATAACACATTGCCCTATCTCATCCGGCTATTTCTATCCGTTATATATTACTCAATCTTATTTCTTCAATACTTGATTACCTTGTAAATCGCTATCTTGAAAATTCTTATCATTGCTGCTGTCCAGGGTGATAATTTACCAAGATGAGATAGCACTTTGACAAAACTATTACGCATCATCTAATAGAGGCTGTGCAACATGTGAGTCATCGAGAAATTTGCGGACCACTGAAGTTGGCCGACATAGCACAAGCTTGGGTGCTTCTATTCTCCACTCCCCCACATATTCCAAATTTCATCCAACCTGGTCACATTGGGTTAAGGATAGGCTTGTACTGTCATAGAAGGATAGTACAAACAGCACTGAGACGTTTTACTTGAACCCTTGCATGAGGGATTGGTCCTCTGGATGCTAGTCAGAATAGAAGAGTCAAATTTCAGTTACAGTTGTGATTGAACTTCGTGGAGTTGTTGTCTACAGTGAACGACGAGGCAAGTGTTGTAAACACAGAATTCGATGTAAATTTTCTCCAAACCAGAGGAATTGTATACATACAGCGCTTTTGCGACGGTGGTCATGAAATAAGACTACACTTTGTTGTGAGAAAATTCTGAAAATGTGGGGGAGAGAAGAATAGAAGTATCCCGACTGATCTGCAACTAATGCCGAAGAAACCCTTTTCCCAATCACACTGTCACATGATAATGAAATGGAAAAATTGAACGCTCTGTGTGTAATGATTTATTCGGTCATCACATGTCAGGGACGAAATGGTCGACGAATAGAAAGTAGAGTCCTGTGTCAGAATAAATAGCTGAGGTAAGAAGGCACCGTTTCAGTCACTCGACCACGTGGAACTCTAATTCAATAGCTGCGTCACCGCCGCCACGATCAGATAGGAGTGGGACGAGGTGGGCATCGAGGGCAGGACAACAGAGCGCCCTCAGCCATGCCTTTGTGTTTGAATCACAAGCTCCGAGCTCGAAGTCTAGTAAAGCATCCTGGGTGAGGCGGACTCGAAGTGCCAATGCGCGCGTACTCTCATTGTGAGAGAAGAGAGCCGGAAGGTGGGGCTGTAGAGCTTGGCCGACAGCACGGGCAACTTCCTGTCCCAATTGTAGGGGGTCCATTGGCTCTGCGTCCTCATTAGCGACCGCCACACGGAGGACGAAGAGAGCAGCCCAAAGGAGACGAAATTCGCCATTCTCTGCCACCTGCCGGAGAGCTGCAGGAGCTCGATGAAGTGACACTTCTGGGCCATCAAGTGCTGATCCATCCACCCAACTGAGGATACGCGGTGACGTGGGACAATGAGTGAAGGAGGATGGGAATTCTTCCGTCCATAGGAAATGTACCTGTTAAAAAAGAAGAGTGTTTCATCCAGCAACACAAGAAAGCATTTTCAATTCATGAAATCAGTTGATTCTTGATACGACTAAAAATGTGTCAAATATACTGTATATCCACCCAAATCAATGCGTGTGTCTATAAAGCACAATCAATGTGATTCCATACATGGAACTATGAGAATTTGATATTGACAATTCGGGTCAAGTTTCCTCACATTAGCAATAATAGAAATTGAGATTACACGGAACAATAAGATTCCAGTAAGGTCATAGCTCCTAATGAGTCAAAAGAAACTACTGTAATCTAGCAGCAAGTATGTCCATAAATCAACTTCCTTATTATCTTACTCATTACATGCAACCAGGCATACTGTTTGCTTGTATGAGAAATAGAATCCTCATAGAAAATTAGATGGGAAGGGACGAATTTCTAGCTCCAGATACCTCTGGATATCATGGGAAAATAGTCAAGCAACTATGAGACAGGTTGTTCGTGTCCTTCTATAATAGCAATACTTCATTATTCTATCTAAAGTATGTTCCCTGTGATGAGCCTTTCAGAAATGAGAAGAGACTTCAATTTTTTAGGACACAACTACATGTTTTTTACGAGACCAGTCAGTTATATTTGATACTCTTTTGATAACTCCATATTTACATTTTGGCTACTGCTGCCTGTCATTGAGAATGATATCGAATCGAATCGAAACGTCTGACATTATTAATAGTGAAAACTTGCGTCCGAAGAAGTTGAAATACTTTTCTTTTGTCGACTATCTAATCCATACTTTTAAGCATTCATTTTTAAAATTGTGATCGAACATCAACGAAACATCAGCATAATTCAAAATTCAAAAAGCTTTATTTAGACTCACAATAGCGGTGAGAATTCGACAAGGTAGTAGATGCATAAAAACGTAAAAAAAGGACACATAAACCTAAAATCATGGACAATACTTAATAAAAGAGTTTTGAAATCTCTTTGTTCTTGCCAAAAGCTTCCTCAGACAACAGTTATTCCTTAACGACAAGACAGTTGAAAAAAACTTTCGACAGAAGACTTGACATGAATTATGTGTAAAAGGAAAATACCATTACAAAGAATTACATAGGTACGTGATACTAGGAAACAATTGAAAAAAATACATGCGAATTATAGCCTACATAAACCAATGATGCAAAATTGCTTGGTCGACCAGATAATGTATAATTATGTATAATTCAAAATGACCTTAATATTCCGATAGAAACAATAAAAGACTAAATCAGTGAAACAAGACAGGAAGAAATTGAGATGGAAGTCTGGAATCGCAAAGAAATACATAATTACATGATTCGGCTTAAATGTGGTTTTCAGTCTCAATCTGAGTTCAAACGGTTCTGATGTATGCATATCGTGACACTTCTCACAATATGTAAGACTATGCTAGCTTAATTAAGGGTGATCAATCGATTAGTAGAAATCATGTCTGTGTGATGAATAACCTTCTCTGCATTTTCTGCATTTTTAAGCCCTCGAGGATGGTTTAGCTTTCGAAATTGAATTCTAATTACAAAATTGGTGACCATCGCTTCCACATTGCGAGTTCGAAATTATTTTCTTCATTTTTGCAGTGCGAGTTCGATTTCAAAAAATTTCATTGCTTTCGCATTGCATTCTTTCTTCATTCGTGATGAAAATCGCTCGAAAGTAACGCATTTATTTCTTGTGCCGTCGGGAAGATTTGAGTACAACAGCTTTATCGATCGACGAGGATGTTTTATCACGGCATCCTGTAACTTGCACTAGGTGAACATAATGTATGGATGCAAAATGACAGCTTTCATCTTCCCTGCCATCTAAGAAGGATTATAGTTATCATGTATATTATTCTATTCTTAATAGGGAAGCGAATTGTAGGACCTATAGAGTCAGCGCACTATCTTAACAGCATGATCATATGTTCCAGGAAATTAATCAAATCCAAAACATAATTCGTTTGGACATGCTGTGATGTACATAATTTACTAATTAATTTATCAAACGAAATGCATACATGCATGTCTTGAAATAAATTTTAAAATGGAAATCGAGTCAAAATGAAAAAAAATCTTCAACACTAGATTTCTTAAATTGCGTCTGTTTGAAGTTAACGAAAATGGCGAACTAGTAACTATGACAATTGTAATTATGATAATAATCTGCATAAACAGCAAAAAGTTGCTCGACAAGATATTCAAATGCACTTCAGAATTTTATTTTGTTGCGATTATTATTTCCAATAATTGATTCCTATAGTGCCATTACTCTTTCAGAAATAAAATGTGCAATATTCTTTTTTGCTAATACGAAACAAAAAAAACGAAAGAAAAGAGCCATCGATTAGAATACTTCCATTCGATGAATTCTCACCTCATCTTTGCTGTCCCCACCATCTCCATCGCATTGTAGGACGAAGTCACGCATCGCCTTCATAGCGGACAGACATTCTTGTAATTGATGAGCTGACATCTGAATCATCACACCGTCTTCTACAATACTTGACTTGCAGCCGCGCACACCACCGTTGAGAATGACGAAGCTGGCTCCAGTCACCTGCCGACTGCGGTCGTGAATGCTTATTGCCTGAGTTGTGAAGGCATTCTCTTCAACATCACTAGGCACACAGACCAAGTGAGAATCTGCCTCCGCGGAGAAGACAGCACCCAACGCCAATACCTGTCGAAAAAACGGAAGTACAATACAGGATTCATCGAATATCTGCAATTCATCGCTTCCTGCAGAATTGTAAATGGGCTTAAGTCATTTCAGAAATAGCTCGATGGTGGTAGTGGCATCGAATATCAAACCACCTATCGCTGCTATTGCGAGAGTGTCCAGGGGGACCGTCAGATATCGGGTGGTCAATCGCACGATTCCAGTACCCACAGGCATCATGGTGTGACAGTTATATGTGTGTAATAGAATTGATGCATGTATTATGTGGATGTGATTTGCAGAGGGGCAGTAGAGGAGGAGTGAATGGAAGGGCTTCTTCTTGGTTTGTGCACTAGTCGCACCTTCTCGCACCAGTACATCGGGTATGACAACCTGTGCACCAAACGGTGCATCGAAAATTTTGAAGATACTGAAGTACTTATTAGTACATTTTGCATTTCTTAGGAATAGAGGTCAGCTCTTAGTATCGGCGAAATTCAGAGCCAAGTTGGATTGAATGTGTGGTGCAAGTTGGTTCTGAATTTCGCCGATACTCAGGGCTGACCTCTACCCTAAGAAATACAAGCTGAATACTGGAGGATTTTTCAACGAGTTTTAGTACATAGACGAAAAATGAGCTGTTTTGCGTTATTGATAATTCTGTGTACAGTTAATCAAGTTCTCAATATCTGAAAGATAGAGTCTGTCTTTCATTATTTTAATGTTTCGAATTAAATGCAAGTTAGGTTTAAATAGAGTTCCAAGAAAGCTGAAGGAGAGCAGACGCTATAGGAGGGGAACATACGTTGCAGGAGGTTGCATCTACGTGATCGGCCTGTTTTTTATAAAAAGATTTTTCGAAATCATCATCATACAATAATTTGTGGAAGCGCAATGCCTAATGATGTCGTTTTATGGAATACAATGCCGGTATCGTCACTGAAAGTTCTAATCTAACCTAATTTCTGCTCACCATTAGGAAATGCCTCGATTATTTTGTGATCTAGTCATGATTTTCATTTCATTATATAGAAAGTAAATGCCCGGAAATTACCAAGTAACCCACATAATTGAAAATGTTCTTACACTGTTGCATGCTTTTTCTCTATATTTACTGTGACGAAAATGTAAGACTGAATGAATTTATTATAATTCAAAAACAAATACAAAAAAAGCATCAAATTGCTCGAAAAGCACACTGCAGACCTGCCAACATTCACATTTGCAAAATCGGGACATGATCACTATCATCAGCTATGCAAACAAACCCATATATATTTAAAAAATCTACATTATTTTGAATATTTTATTGAACATGGATACATTAAGATACGACTGTTTGAGACAATGGAATCATAATATATATATGACATAAGATATTACTCTGAAAAGTGAGTGGCATCTTATGAGCACGATAACACACATATATCACGGTTTCGTTGTTATTAATTGCATTCACGACATGGTTTAAGATGCGTTGGTGGACAATCGATCCCGCTACTTGCCTTAATATCGGCGGTCACAATTGTGACGAGTTGTTTATTCATTGATTATAATTGCCTTGACAACTGATGTGTGGTGGTGAGGGTTTGATCCTGCCAATTGACAGAGTCGCGTATGTGGCTCGTAGCTCAGTTGGTTAGAGCACAGGTCTAGTTAACCGTAGTAGTAGGTTCGAATCCTACCAGCCGCACATCTTTTGCATGGCAATTTGATCAATCGTTTATTTAATTTCATTGTTGTTAATAGCACACATGTGAATATGAAATGCGCGCAGCGCAAATTTTTGAATTATTTTGCTAGACTTATTTAAAAACTGACTAGAAAAAATCTTACAACATAAAAAATTAAAATATCGAGACATTTGTCAGAAAATCAGGACTGCTGAAAATGTCAATAAAATCGGGACAGTCCCGACGAAATCGGGACAGTTGGCAGGTCTGACACTATCGATGCAACGATGCGAGAACCGTTGCAAGCACGAATCACCGGTGCATCGCACACAGAATTAGTCTATTCTGATTAAGCTTTCCTTCAAGTGATTTGTTAGTGTGGAGTAGTGCGAGTGTTCTGCGTGTGCGTCTGTCGAGTGCTTGTCCTGACTTCTGTGAACTGTAGAGAGAGCGCTAGTGACTACCCTAGGAATGTACGGACGTGGCCCGATGCGTAAAATTTAACGAATAAAAAAGATAACTGATCGACTAGCTATTATGATAGCTACGTGATCAGTGACGTCAGTAAGTTGATGAAGAAAGCAGATGACAATACAATGTAGTTTTCACTTAGCGACTGATAAATTATGTTTATCAAGATCAGAATTTCTGTGAAAATCTAAATACAGGTCTTCAAATTATGTAGCGTAGCATATCCGAGCACCCTCAAGTTGGATGCTTATGTCCAATTTACTTTGCATAGTAGGGAGATAATAGACTAGGCTCGTTTTATTTAAACTATCGACCAGCTTTCTCTGCTGTGGAAGAATCGTCACATATTGATGGTATGCAGGACAATTTATCATGCAAAGCTTTCTCCTGAGTTTTTTTGGTACTTCTAGTCTGCGAGTGTTCAATCTTCTACGTGGTGAGATCAAAAATGATTTAGACTCGACCAGAAGGAATAATGCTACGACTTAGATATTTCACACTGGATGACTAATGGGTATATAGGTAACAAATATCGTATTGATAACTTTCATTGATATTTTTTTCTTTAGTATTTTTATCGATTTTAAATATTTAGTATTTTTCAGCATTTTAGTTGATTTTTTCCATACATTTCCTTTCTTGAAAGTATTTTGACCGATATATTTACTTCGAACATGACTTTGCATAAACTTCAATAGGGTCTGAGTTGTATTCATCAACGTATTCAGTTGTTTTGATTGTTATAACAATCATTAGCGGTACCGAGTGTGAGTTGTGTTCAAAGGTCAGTCGCATTCCACAAAAAGACAAGATTCGCATTCATTTCAAGACAATGCTTCCAGCGGTTGAGTATCGAAGTGTTATGCGGTTTTTTGAAAGTTTATACGGTTTTACTCCGTCATTACGATAACCAATCCATAATATCCGAACTTTCTGCTGCCTATGGTGATGAGGCACCACGTAGAGCCACCGTCTATAACTGGATCAAGGAGTTTCAATCTGGAAGGCTGGATGTAACGGATCGCAAGTCCACAGGAAGACCTATTGAGATCGGGGATGACCACCAAGACAAGTTGAAGAGGATTGTGTATGAAGATCGGCGAATCGCTAAGAAAGAGCTTGCAGAAAAACTGAACGTGTCTTTCGGTAGCGTTGCACGAGTAAATCTTCTTTCCGAAATGGGCATCAGGAAACTGTGTTCAAAATTTATTCCCTACCTTCTAACTTCTGAGATGTGCGACCGTCGCCTTCAGTGCTGCAATCAATTGATCGATCCTCATCAGAGTTTGGGTGATGCCTTCCTAAGCAACATCATTACGGAGGACGAGACACCGTTATTACTGTACTTGCCTGAGGATCGACGGTCTTCCAAGGAATTCAAACTTCCTGGTAAGTCAGCAACTCGGAAACTACGCAGTGGGACCGACCATCGAAGATGCTTGATGCTGACAATCTTCTGGAACAGCTGCGGCAGTGTTCATGTGGATTTCGCCGACCGACATCATCGACTGAATGCCGAGTACTACTGTGAGCAACTTCGAAAACCCCGCAACCAGAATCTTTATCTACTACACGACACGCGCCCATCCATACTGCAGCGACCACTACAACTGCAATTGAAGACTCAGACTTTCATGTGCTTCCTCATCCCCCATACAGCCCCGACTTAGCTCCAAGTGACTATTACTTATTCCGCTATCTAAAGCATCATCTCAGGAGAGAGCGTTTTGCTAATATTGAGGATGTGAAAGATGCAGTGATGGAATTTTTCGATTCCAGAAGTCGAGACTTTTCCACGAGGCTTTTCGAGAGCTTCCTAAAAGGTGGAGCCAGTGTGTAGAGAATGATGGGGGTTACATTGAGAAGAAATGACTTGTATTTACTTTTGAAATAAACATTTTGTGGATTAGAAGTGTACTTTTGAAATTGACATTTTGTGGATTAGCTGTTGTACTTTTGTGGCATGTATTAAGAGGGAAGTTAAGGAAATGTCTGGAAAAAATCAACTAAAATGCTGAAAAATACTAAATATTTAAAATCGATAAAAATACTAAAGAAAAAAATATCAATGAAAGTTATCAATACGATATTTGTTACCTATATACCCATTAGTCATCCAGTGTGAAATATCTAAGTCGTAGCATTATTCCTTCTGGTCGAGTCTAAATCATTTTTGATCTCACCACGTATATATATATTATATAAATATATATATATATATATATATATATATATATATATATATTATCCACAATTAATAGAAGATTGTCAATGTGATTGACCGGGAGATAATGTAAATATACATATTTACATTATCTCCGGGTGAATCACATTGACAAAGTAGAACAACAGTTAAGGTGTCTAGTGGAGGCAAACCTAGTAACTCAGCAACAAGCACTATTCAGTAGACATCATTATGCATGCTCTGTTGAATTGATACTAATTCAATCGATATAGTAGATGGATAAAACAGCATCCAAAGTCTTATAACGAACTGAACGATAAATATCATCATGTCAGTTAGGTTTGCATTCATTCCCGTCATTCCAATAGTTGATAAATTCAAACTTTCCCCTTGAAGAACGGATTATATTTTTAACACTCATCTCCGTTTTGGGAAATCCTGAGATTGAGCAAAATTGCATTTGCTTCTTAGCAGGACGATAAATCATCAACACATGAATAAAGAGAAAAAAGGACACAATAAGGCTCACCTGAGAGTCCATGCTGCTTATGGTTCGCATTAATGTGGAGTAAGAGGAACGAGGGAAGAGAAGGCGTGTGAACCCTCCAGGAGATAGATGAACCCTCAAGCCAGGAATAGCGGGCAATGTATAAGAATAATTGCGGAAATCGACCAGTAACTGAAGAAGTGTCACTCCGGATCCTTCGTAAACAGGGCCTCGATCCCGAGTTGAAAAGATAGGACAAGGATAATCTGAAAAGAAATTTGATTGGAGTAGGGAATTTGACATACTATTTTGTCAATTATATATCATTACATATAACTTCAAAATAGCTGTGGTTAAAGTTGATGCACTAATACTTGTAGTTCACTACTACGATACAACATTAATTTATAATTATTGTGAAGTTTAGGGGTAGAATTATGTCGCTATATCCAATAATTTCTCAAAACTTCATTTGGAACATAAATTTATATTATTTGCTTCACCATTGAATTATGCTTCAATATCAATGCATCAGTGACGAATATAATATGAGATATTAAACAAAATGTGAAATATTTCTATCGCAAATTATGACTTTGCAATCTGCATTAAGGATAAGCACACTTCTGATTCTCCGTGAAGAATTAAAGCATTGGACATGCAAGCATTTTGAGACTACTTTATATTCCGAGAACCTCTTTCTTTCTCTAATTATCCGGAGTTAGCCCGTGGACATCGCGTGATAGGTTTCCACGCTGAAAATCCGATTGCTTGTAAATTATGCTATATCATTTATATTTGATGTGATCATCATGATATCAGTATAGAATCTTTAATAAGGCTTTTGAAAATAAATCTAGCGATTGTAAGAGAAAAATTTCATGCTGCGAAACCATGATCAATTAAGGCCCCTTCATTTAGGCACTGGCTCTTTAACTATGACACACACACACACACACACGAATTACTCACGCAGTTCTACATACACAAACACTTTTAAAATGCAAAAATTGATTACTCACATCGATGTTGATGGCCGAGACGCAGCAAAAGTCGAAGAGGGAATAGTTTCGCGAGTGGAGCTTCCCAGCGTTGAATAAGCACACCAACCAAGAATTGTGTGTTCTCCAGCAACGGTAATTGCTCGAGGCACTGATATGTAGGTCGGAAGAAGAGACATCCAACATTTTCCTTGCTTCCCAGAAATGGTGTAGAGGTGAGAAAACAGGATAACTCATTCACACTTTCTCCCTTCTTGGCAGCTGCATAGATCTCATGAAAGAGACGAAATAAATCGAGAGGCGGTAAAATTTCATCGGCAAGCGCTTGTAGGACAATGAGAATCTCCGCCTGACCGTAGGTGGTCATCCCACGAGTGCACAGCGCCCACGACTCAATACCCACACAGCATGAAAGACGAACTCGTTGAACCCTAACATGGAGATGTCGTGTGACAGCAAAACTTAATCCACCGCCCTTCTCCATGTCGGAAAGACGTTCCGCTACTTCAACAATGTCAGGATCTAGATTCAGCTGCAGTTCTGAAAATATGGGAAGGTCTTTCGATGATCTGTACGTATTTTAGCAGAGGAGATGGAAATTTAACTCACCAGGACACATGGCAATTACAACTGGTAAGAAGGAGTCTTGAGAGAGACCTGTGAGGAAGCAAAATTCGTCCCCTGCGTCAGCTAGACGCGTTGAGAAGGCGGGGCAATCGGTGGTTGGAGCCGTAAGCCGAGAAGGAGTTGTGACACGGGCAGAGGGGTCGTTCTCTGATAGATCGCCGCCCGGACGAATACCGTCTGCAAAAACGACATTTCTACCGACGCTACTTCGTCGCCGAGATCCTCGAAGCGCTGATGTGGGGATGGACACATCTTCGACGTTTTGGCCTTCATTGGCGCGAGCTGCACTTGATTCCACTAAAAGCAAAAGTGCTTGTGCTTGGCAATCAAGAAAAAAAATCTAAATCTGAATGAAGGTCTCATAAAAGGGCAGGAATAAAGCCTAGCCTAGGATGCATTACAGAATTATAATTATCCAGAAAAATAGCAAACTAGAATTTAACTCGAATTCCTCATCACTGATAGAGTTCATAACATGATGGTTCGTGACTAGTTTTAGATATGAAATGTTTTTGCTTATCCTATTAAATTCTTCGAGATTTAAAATTAAGCAAAATTATCGTCTGACATTTAATATATTTCAAATCATATCAAAGGAGTAAACTTTGTATATAAAAAGATCAAACGATGAATGTCTGCATATCAAGTCACGAACTTAAAGGTGAGCTCTGAACTCTCATGGGTAATGGTATGGTGTGACACAAGCATACAATCATTGCTAACTGTTTAACCTTTCAATCCAAGCATTAAAAATAAATTCAAAGGAAAAATATTTGCATGCATCCCTGAAATTTTGTCCGAAGTAGCCTCTTGCTCATAGGATGTTTAGGACGTTCAGAAATCCTTAATTCAATTCTAGGGAATCAATAATGATGTTAGACATCATAGGATGAATTCAACACTCAAAAAAAATCTCTTGATTTTTCCTTGTGAGTAAATATCTGAATTTTGAACGGTCGCGCACATCATTTCCTATTTATGGGTACTTTTATTCTTGCCTTCTGAATTTGTTTCACATTGGAATTCAGTTGTTTGACGGATGCATGCTTTTAGACGAATTATTAAGGATTGCCATTGTAATCGATGGTTACACGCAATCGATTTTCTGAAGACTTCCCTATGAGTAGAGGGTTTTGTACGGTCTCGTATTTTACCGTGAAATCCCGACTAACTACATAACCACTACACCCTGTTCTCCTGATTGTTCTGCTTTTTGGTGCTGACCACTTCTGTTTCCAATCGTTGTTTATTTTCTCCTAGTCAACACTTGGAGAATCCCCAGTCGGAAAGCATGTCAAATACACTGACAATAAGGAGATAAGACAAATGGTTTTCTAAGAGTTCCTATACATTAAATATCTGCTTGATCAACGTGCAAGGCATCTAGAAAAAACCTGTTTTCTCCATTAAAAGAAGAAAGAAATTGATTCAATAGGCAATGTACTGTTGCCATCCTAATAGCAATGAACTTAAATCAATGATTTATCAGATGTTGAATATTTTAATCAAAATCAATGAATATCTTCTGAACTGATTTATCATCACAATTTTATTCAAGTATTGATCTACGAAGATCTGAGAATTGTTCGGGGAGGACAAGGTCTTATGCGTATTTCAAGAACGTAAAACAAGTTAATCACGAAGTTGTCCACAAAATGTATCGATAACACAACAGAGGAATAGGAAACATTTATGGGCGACCGCACAGAAACACTGCTAAGCTAAGAAATCTCTAGCAGTATCATTCAACCATTGAAATTTGCTTGTAACCAACAACTAATTACTTAACACTGTTTCTGTGCGGTCGCCCAGGTAAGCTGACAAATAATGTTTCTAAAGTCATGGATTTCTGCCTAAATGCAGAAATCTTGGGTAGAAATATAGCTGTGAGTCATGTTACAAATCGACAAGCCAATTAGCTAATAACATTCTGCCTGTCGATAGTTTAAAACGCTTTCAGAAATCATTGGTCACGATATCTGTGATTCATACATTCATTCATCGAGGAAATGATGTCACTTTGGCAGAAAACTGTAGCGACAATTCGGTTACACTACTATCGATTAAACCCGCGCTTCGCGCTCGTGTAATCACTCGTGGTGCAACCTTTAATTGCTGAACGACCCTAACTTGTATTGTACATTCAAAATATTGATAGAGGTGAATATTCTAAAATTCTTCACTGTTAGAATTTCGGTCTACAGTACATCATTTACAGAGATCTTGCAAAACTCACATCTAATGAGATGTTGAAAGCACACGGCGCATACTCGTGCTTCCTTTCCTTCCAGGAACTGCAGCTTGGCTTTGTGAGAGCAGCATAGAGAGCAGAAAACCTTGCCACAAGCTCGGCAGTGATGCCGACGTCGGGTCAGCGTAAATCGGATACTGCACCCCATACAAGCTGGTGCATCTCTGTCATGTACCCACACCGGTGCCACTCTTCCGAGATCGATGGAGAATGGCGTAGGTTCAGGGCCTGTGACTGCCGCGGGTTCTTCTTCTTCCTCTTCTGCCGCTGATGGTGTCACAGTCTCTTCTGAGAGTGCAGGGCCAGGAGTTATCGTACTACTGCTTGTACCTCCACCAGAATCGGTAGATATTGACCGTGTTGGAATTGCCAACCACGTCGGGCGCTTAGCTTTCGATTCATCATCGTCTCTTTCGTACAACGGGTTCTCGGCCGGAGATGTTGGTGAATTCTCGCTTGGTGGTGTGGGACGCGAGAGGCCAAGCAAAGAATTCGGGCGCGCCTTCTTCTTCGGTCCAGAACCTTCAGCTGAACTTGCAGTCATCCTTTTCTCGCCCGACGGCGATAATGCGACAGCATTTGAAGCCACGCTGGTAATAGGCAGAGTGGACGGTTCCTCGATGCTTGGAGACGGAAGAAATAACGAGCCAGGCCTCACAGCAACCGGCTGGAAAGAGATTTCAGCACCTCTAGGATGAATGGGCGAGTTATTTTGATATGTAGATTCTTCTGATTCTGGCAATGAAATTTTTACATTGGTGTGATCATCTAAGTCCTGAGAAATAGGAAGGTCAGATACAGGTATGGATCTCTCTGTGCTTGGGGAAGTTAGTTCGGGCTGATTCATGACAGGAAAGTTGGTAGGAAGGGACATGAGCTTCTGTGGACACTCATTTGGTGAATTGATACCAATAACGACTTTATTTTCTGATGATGCAAATGGAGAGGACGATTGGCGCGTTCCGAGTGAATTAATGGATAACGAGACGGGTCGTTCGACTTTACAAGACGGCAGGCTGATAGCTTCCTCCATGTCGGCCACCACATGAGACGCAGTTCCGTCCAGAAATACTCCGCCCATCGACGCAGGCTCATCTAGTCCAGGAGACAAGGTGTCAGGTCTCAGTAAATCAGGCTGCGTCTCCTCCAAGTCGACGATATCCGGCGTTCCTCCTTCAGCGTCCTCTTCACCTCCACCGCATGACTGAGCCACATCTGGCAGTTCTTCTGTGCCCTCAGGTTCCTCCCTTCGCTCTAAACCCAGGTAAGCATCCATCTCGTCGTCGTCCATCGTCTCCTCTTCCAGTTCTGTAAAGCCGGTCACAGGAGCGACCAGATCAACGTCTGGAGTATCAGAGGCGTGCACTAAGTCTGGGCGCAAGGCGCGGTTGTCAAGAGCAACAGCAGGCAGTTGTTCAGACTGATATTCACCAGCCTCTTCAACTGTGGGCGTCATCTCCTCAGGTACAGCGCTCACAGCCAATCCAGAGCCCAATAGTTGCTCCTGGGAGGCGAGGATGAACTCCGAGGAGGTCCGCAGAGAGTCGTATCCCGACGAGGATACAGAAGTCTGGTCATCGGCGAGGTGTAGAGCTGACGGCAGACGCAAGGAGGATGGTCGAACAGCAGCAGGAAGAGTGCGAGTAATATTAGCAGGCGGAGATGAACGCTTTTCAGTGCCACGAGGCCAAGTTAAAGCAGTGGGAGGAACGGCAGCTCCAGCAGGAGTCGTCGGATCTGCAAAGTCAGAGAATTGAGCGTTAACACTTCATAGATCTGCGTCATTGAGACAGTGAAAAAAAGAAAGTACGCAAATTGTCTGAGACATCTAAGTTCATTTTGAGGGCGGTCATTAACAGAAATAAGCAAAATATAGATTCAGATTCTTTCACCTACTGAGAATATCCGAGCCGACAAATAATTGAGGCCTTAAATGCCTATTTAATTAATTCTCGCGATCAGCATTAAAGAGATTAGTAGCATTAAGCCCTGGAAATGTAATAAGCCAGCAGTCGAAGCGAATTTTCTATTTCTCATTCTTATTTCCGGTAATCAAATCGCTCTTCAGTAGTCGTCGACTCTATCCATGCTGTTAGGATTTCTAAAACTCCATGAAGAAAATTTGGCGATGGATTCATCAAAGATATGTTATGAGTTATATGACATTCAAGTACTAAACCATGAGAAAGTTTTCTAAAAAAACAAAAAACTTCGAAAAAAGCAGCACATTCAACATCACTTAACCATTAATACAGAGACTATATAATCTTCATCATTTAATATCATGTACACATACGTATATGCAGATCACTGGAATCTTATGAATAGGCTCACCAATTTATTGAAATGCCTCGGAATTGTAATTTCAAAAATATAATTTAATATTGCTCATTGATCGATAAATGAAGTATTTCAAAATTGGTGTCAATATACAGTTTAACAGTAAGCGCTCAAACAATATTTACTCAAACAAAGCAAATAAAACAAATCTGACGGATGCATGCACTTCTAAAAGAGTAGTAACTTCTGCAACCGGCATGAATGAAACATTTGTCATGAAGTATCATCCATAAATAAGTCTTTGGGAACACAGATTTAGTTCCAACACGAAAATTTCTGAAACATTAAACATGCTAAGAGAAGTTTGAAGAGCAAAAAGACTGATGAACATTATGTTACAAGGCGCAAGTATCAATGCACAACAGCAGCGGTCAATTCAAAAGAATTTTGGAAATACTCAGATGATACAAATTGATATTATTGATATAAATCAGACGTAGAAAAACATCAGATGGCCATCCTTTCGACTTCCGACTTTTACCGATAGTGCGACATACTCAATGTCCTCTGAATTTTGCCCGCCGGATTTGAGACATTTTCCAATGTGAATCATTCAGGGATGAGAATGGTATGACGGGGGGCCCCCGCGGAAATCACATTTTTTAGGGGCCCTAGATAGAAAAACAATGAAAAACACATTAGAGTGATCTACAGGGGCCCCCGCGGAATTCCGCGGATCCGCGGAAAATTCTCATCCCTGATCATTACAGCGACGATTCATTAGTTAAAACGCTCTTAGTAGTCCTTTTTTCGGAGTTGGTTACAGGGAAATGAAGAAACACTGAAATGTCGCTATCCATACGCCTTTTTGAGTTATCACCCACACTGACTAAAACTTATCGAAGACATCACCAAAAATTACAAATATTTAAGCAGTCAACGGCAACATATATCTTGAAAATATTCGCTTGAGCGTTTTCTTCAGTATTTCAATTTTTAATTGCTTTGCATGAAGATACTCGAAGTAACTCGTGATCTTATTTTAGGTAACAATTAATGATTTTTTCAGCATAATCTTGAAGTACCTAGGTAGTGTCACCTACAGAATAGTAGGGATGTTGTCTCCTTCGATATCTGCTTCTACCTCATTTCGTTTCTTCAATTGAACTCAATTTCATCAGCCTCCATTCCATTCTTTAATTCAAACCCAATGAGAAAATATCTCAGTTGTGAATGTCTGTCTGTTTCAACTCTGAAATTCGAGAATTTTCATATTTTTAAACACATATCGCTTCAATGTTATTTTTTCAGAATCTTGAGCACTACACCCAGCTTATAGCGATCGCGATTGATCTCAGATAACACTGAAAATTTCATCTGAAGTTTTGCATCTTTCTCCTTCATGAGGAAATTTATTCATTAATTTAAGAATCAATACTTTTCGGTTTCAATTTTAGACTTTTTAAAAAATGATATTAAACGTAGCACGCTGTATTACTAATGGAGCAACTAGCGATCACGCTGGATTATTACCACTTTCCGTAAAAATCCAAATGCTATGTACAACATAAATGGAAGGGAACAGATATGAAAACAATTTCTCATGCTACCTGTGTTGGCGTGTGTGTTCGTCTATCGAAACACAGCGTATCAAAAATATATCACAAAGTCTTATGTAATGCAGTTCATGTCTATTCAAAAGTAGTCACAATCTTGTCAAAGTTGGCAGTATCAAAGTGTATCACCATCAATATGGCTTCGTGCCTGGGAAGGTAAAGAGTGTAAGAAGATTTTGATGTCTCTGTCAGGACATGCCACAGCTTCGAGAGTAACGGGCTAAGTATTGCACTGTTGTCACATCAGGGAGCACGGTGAAAATGAAGAGAGTGTGGTGCAAATTGAATCACGGAGATTAGACTGAACATGCTCTGCAATCGAGAGAATGATTCGACCAGATGATCTATTATTCAATATTGATTGACGACTTGAAAAGTATAAAAAGCAGAATTGCAGATGGTCATCAACCCGTTTGGAGGGTATATACTTTGCCAACAATGATTAGCAGAAATTGACTTGTCGAGAAATCTGTTTATAAGTGGAATGAACCAAGACCAATCGACAAGGTGCTATCAATAAAATCATAGGTGGTAGGATAGCTCAGTTGGTTAAGGGCAGCGCTTCGGCATGGAATTGCAGACACACCAGGGTTCGAGTCTGTCCGCCTAAGGAGGCACCACCTCTCTTACTTAAGATGAACCTTAACCAGGTGAGAGTTGCCAGTGTGTGTGAAGGCTGCCCCCACCCTTGTTTACTAGTATGGCTTCGTGCCTTTGTTGGGGGAGGGATGAGTTCAAAAAATAGACTACATAGTCAAAAGATTGTGAATGACAAATACCTAAGGAATGGACATATTATTAAAACTGAAGTTCCCGACCTCTGAGAACAATGTGCATTATGATGTCACGGAGCTGTCAAAATCATTCCCATGAATTATTTCCGACGTCCGGCTTGACGTTGCGATCTTTTGGTTGCATGCTCAGAGACAGAAATTTGCATCAGGAGAAAAATTATCACAACGCTCCAGAAAATTCTGACCATGTATATAACAATGCTGCTACATGTCTGCATTTTTTCTCCTTCGATGAACCCATCCGAACTGCGTTCGACCTTAATTCCTGCGATTGAAGGAAAATTCTGAGAGGAATCAAATTGTGCAGAATTGCGAAACATTTTGCAGCGTTGCATCATGCAACAGTCAAGTTGGACTATTTGATCGATATAGGGTTCAACAGATCTCCTCCAATCAAGAAACATGTTTCAATAAAGAAGTTCTATTTATTCTCATAATTTTGAGGATATTTTCATGACATCCTTTCACTCAATGAATTTACAATATGCGAAAAGGCTATCGCATCAATAATAATCTTAAAACTTTTAAGAATTACAATGACATGGTGTTCCCCAATGAGACAATGACATGATGAGCATCTGACCAAGCAAATGTCACCAAACAGAATTCAGAAGATGAACCTCACCAACGCTGACCTACGAAGTCATATAGCGAATTCATGAATAACAGCGATCAAAATGCCATGCATTTCATCGTTTATGTCATAGAATTTATACGTCTACATGTATAATTCAACGGAAAATTCTCAAGAAATTAAGACTACATAATATGCATCCTCAGGTACCCACGGTGTCATTTGTCTGGCCTGCATGAAAATGGTTGGCATATCCCCTGTGGTTGTCATGTGACACTGCAGAGAAGACAACACAAGCATCGACAAGGTTTGGTGTTAGAAGTGAATCAGATGTGGAAGCAGTGGAATGACAGGGATTGGAATCAATCAACATGTGGAAGCAGTCTCACATGTAGTGATATCACAGTTGCAAAGGTGATTGACTTCGTGTCGAGTAGTCAAACAAAGATCTGGATAACTTCCCACATGTCTCGAGATGTTCCGCAGCAGTTGGAAGTTAGAGTGGATAGGCTGCCAGATGAATTATTCCTATCAGGCCAGCGGCCAGATCTGATCTTGTTCAATATGATAGGGAAAAGGATCATGAGAGCTAACTGCTCCATAGGAAGAGAATGTTGAGTGTGATAGGAAAGATGCCAGCATTGCCAAGTACACATAACTTAAAGAAAGAACTCGGAAGCAAGGACGGAGATGTGAGGTCATTGTCTTTGAAGAAATAAAGACGGATGCTGCGGTTTTGTTGCTAGAAATTTAGAAGCATTAGATCACGGTCACAAGTTCAGTGTAATTGCGAAATAAAGTAGATAATAAATTAGAATAATACAAAGATTTACAAAATATAAATCAAAAATTTCAGGCATCAGGATATTATACAAGTGTTGAAGGAACAGCAGAAATGAATCAGTTGAGTCATTGATAACAAGGTAGACACAACAACAAAACAATTATGGCTCATGGATGTTCTACAATATTGGACTTTTTTTGGTCTCTTAGAATCGTAGCGCGGCACAACAGAACATTACATTTGCAAAGTTATGATCTCAAGGTGACAAAATGAAACCGTGAGCAAAAGTGAAGAAAAGAGGCCTGGCTTGACCGCAACGACTTGTTTGACAAACTACCATCCTGATAGATGTAGAACTTAACGGTCCAAAATGACGGATGGCACTCAGCTGATGACTCCTGTCTTTTTGGGTGTAGCATCTACTGTTTCACATAACTTATCCAGCTATTTCCAGACACGATGCGAAATACAAACGGGAGCCTCAAATTTCTAGCATTAGCAGACCTGATTGCGAAGAAGAGCTCGATGCCCACCCTCTTGAAAATCATCCACGATCCCTCCGTCCACAAACATTATCTAAATAGTGCAGAAATGAAAGACATATAACTGAAAGATAAATAAACAGAGCATCGATGTGTCTATCACACGACCGGGTTGATAAACATTCATTAGTGCTGTATATCAGATAAGGTCGATCAAAATGAACTGTAGGAAGTAAATAAAGTCATGTGATAGGACAGCTCAGTTGGTGAAGGGCCACGCGGTGGTATGGAGATGCAGAAAGTCCTGGGTTTGAGACTGTCCGTCTTCTGAAGTACCAATGCTATTGATGAGTTGCGACTAGCGTGTTGCGTGCTATCGAGATTACTAACCCTAATATAGTGAGAGTTGCGAGTGTGCGGTCTTCACCATCCGACCTGCTATTACGACTTCGTGCCTCAGATGGCGGAGAGATGAGTAAATACTGAGAAAACGAAATTTAGTTAATGAGAAAAGGAGTTGCCCAGTCAAGCTCTACAAACTCTTTCTATCTATTGCATAAAATGCATCTATATGCTTGGCATGATGATGGATTGATGAAATATAAGGATCGTTTTCGACAATCGAGAGACTCAATATATTCTACTCTCATTGTTGCAGTTTCAGGTGAAATATTGCATTGAAAAAGGATCATGCGAGCATAGGAGGAGAATATCAACTGAAATATTGATCTTCAGAGAACTACTCAAAGCAACCTTTAAAAACGAAATATACGATGAGTTTGTGACGTCCTTGGATGAGTAGTACAATACCAACTCAAGTTTTAAGTACGAAAGTCGTGCATGTCAAAATTATGATGCACTGTATAACAGACATTCACCTTAATGAAGAAGAGTTTCTATGATTGCAAAAGAAAACAATCTCATGGACTTTCGGTTGTCTATGATTGAAAGAATCGTTAAATAGAAATAGTTTTACTAATTCACTCGCAAACATGTAGACAGGGGGCATGCAATTAGATCGCACAGGTGGGAGAATAACGAATTTCTGAAAATTACAAAATTTAAGCGAGAAAACTTTGGACAAACCGAATAAAACAGCTTTTCAATTGAGTAAAATTTGAACCTCCTCCTTGCGCATCGAATAACTACCCAGTCAACAGCAACAAAAACACAGTGTATCAGATCCAGTGCTCTAACAGCTTTTCCACATACATAGGCAGCTCTATCAGACCTCTACACCAAAGGATAAAAGAACACATCACTCGTCCCGAATCGTCTGTATATCG
The DNA here is from genome assembly GCA_907163375.1 of Prostheceraeus crozeri. NCBI lineage: Eukaryota > Metazoa > Platyhelminthes > Polycladida > Euryleptidae > Prostheceraeus > Prostheceraeus crozeri. The sequence goes on from CAJQUW010013985.1 coordinate 106,937, forward strand.
CCATCAACGAGTATGTAATACAAATGCAGTAAGAACGAAGATCCTTGCCACTGATTCAGACACTGCCAACTTAAGACTACGAGAAGCCATTTTTATACAAAATCTATGTCCAGCATTAAACTCAAGAGACGAAAGTGAAGAGTTTCGGGACTTTATATTTCTTTGATATTTCTATGAATCAGTACATGGCCTTTTGAATTTTATATTTCCACGTCTTCCTAGCTTTTCTTTACCTTTTGTATCTCTGACGCAGGCTGTGAAGCCGAAATATCGGAAATTAAATAACAAAAAAGTGCAGCTTCTGGCTTTTTAATTTATTATTTTGATATTCAAGTTTTTCAATTGTCTTCTTCTAGCCGGAGGTTCTTGGCAAAATCATTTTCAAATTCAACAAATTCTGCACATTTAGAAATGATGTATTCGAAAATTGTTCCTGTAAAATTGTCATGCCAATATTCGAGACATAGCGGTCAGCAAGCTCATAAGTCCTTAGTACATCAATTCAGAACAGACTGTCTAAGTGAAAGTGTTCTTTTTGCAATCACACTTTTCACACTACACTAGTGACATTGATGTCAGTATGACTTCCATTCTAGCAGCATCGAGTGCGTGGATAGATGATCAAATTTTGAACGCATGAAAACCCCACAGACCCTTCACAGGTTTCACTGTCAAGATGCATATATATTTTAAGTCTGAGCCATTAAACAACAGGCATTTTATGCAGCAGATGGGTCGTCTCTGTTTCGGATAATCCCAACATTCATCAGTTTCAAAGCGCACGTTATCCTTGTGTGAGCTGCCTCTGAGAAATTTCACACTACGCTCCTGTATTCTCACTGATTGTCACACTTTAACGATTTCCGGGTGGCATAAGCAACAATAGCATTGATATAATCAAATAACGGATATTTTTGGATCAAGATCAAAACGGAACTGAATAAGGTGATGGATTTCCTCCTAGTATTTCTCTCTAACCCGGTTGTCTACATTCCAATACTTATAACGGCTACTCACTTTGGATAGTAGAGAAGTGTAAAGCTGAATGAGGAGGAAGTTAAACAGATTCGCACATGGTCACCGCTGCTTCACGACAAGAAATGTCTATTGGAACGTCAGACATCGATAATGTGGAGAATTTTCCCAACTTCGATGGTAACCGTGAACGGAGAGAGGTTGCCAGCCTGACTTACTTCTCCCTGCGACGTCAGCAAGATCGCAGCAGCGGAGTCAGAATGATACTATGAGTGTGCGCGGTGTGTGAGAGATGGGTGGATCCTCAACACTACAATATATTCAGAACTACGCAGATCAAAGAAGTCTCTCTTCTATAACTATTATTTCACATGCGCATCAACATTAAGGAGTCAGTGTCATTCATCACAACAGGTTGAACTCACCTTCCTCAGTCTGCTCAAACTCATCGAGGACCTTGTCCAAATCAATTAGATTGAAGTTGTCCATCTGCAAAAAATATCAATGTAAAATTATCATGGAGATTGATCAATGAAATAGAAATCCTAAAAGTATAATTGATTAATTCAACAGTTACTATTGGATGATGGATGCGGGCGGTTACCCTTCAACCGGCTAACCTAATATATAGGCCTATACGACTTTGTAGGATGAGATAATGAAGTCCATGGGCGAGTCAAATATCACAATACCTTACGAAAGTATCGGCGAGATAGGTGGTTGGACAGCTAAGTTGGTTAAGGACAGTGCTTCGGTAAGGAAGGGCACAATGTCCAGGGTTCGAGTCTGTCCGCCTCTGGAGGCACCACCGCTCTCAATAGAGGTTACTAACCGTAACATAGTGAGGGTTGCGAGAGTGAACGCTACCCCAGCCCTAGAATACTAGTATAGTCTCGTGCCTTGGATGGGGCTGAGCTGAGTGAAAAAAATCATGTATGTAAAAACAAGTCAAGATGATTTTTGCATGAACTTGACACACATGATTAAAATAAGAAAACAAAATATTCATCTTGCATATTAGGAAAGGCTCGCTAATTCTAAAAGCAAACTATCTAATGGGTCTTCCCTTACCGATGTTTGGAAGAAACGTAGATTACTGCATATCCGTCATGGTCATTTCAAACCTGAATTTTAGTCATGCGACCTCAAAACCTAATTGATTATCACAATTACTCTGTATAAAGTAGTCATACATTTATGATAGCTTTTCCATGCATATCGAAAACTAGGAAAGTTTCATTTGACCCTTCATACAACAGGCTGATATTTTCCTTGAACAGGGTGTTCTAGTAATGAGACAGTTTGAGCCAATGCTTCTGTATTAAAATAGTGTTAGCACAGAAGCACCAACTCAACCTATCACCGATTCACCCGTTAAATTTATCTCCTTTGTGTAGCTTCACATTATTTTTCCATAGCAATTACAATTGGTTATGGTGTCTCAAGGGTTGAGACTGACAAACAAATTGACCTTACAGGATTATTCCTGTCAAAAAAAATCCTGTCAGATCAATTTATTTTTCCTACTGGTAAAGATATGTAATCCAGCACAACCTGTTCATATCTACATTACATGTTCATTCCGTCATATCATATCACTGTAAGTTGCCTCATTGTAAACATCATTTTCAAATTCCTCGTATCTTAAGCTTCTACTAACCTGAGTCTTTTGTGCCTGAAGATGATTGCAGAATGGTAATCGAAAAATTTCTACATTTTGAGAGGAACAATAATATTTTTAAAAACCTGACCCTTTCCAACTCAAAGCCACACAACGTTTATTTACTTGTTTTAGCGTTTTATTGTGAGTGCCGATAATGCAAAATTCAAATATCTACCTTAAATCTAGGAAATTCTTGAAATATCACATTCGTAATAACATTATATTACATCATTAAATATTACAAAGAAGTGTACACTACAATTGCGACAGTAACTAATAATACCATCAGTGAAATCATTCATCCAGCTGTGATTTTTAAATAATCTCAACGATCTCCCCATAATTCAGCATGCACATCCGAACTCAATCTCGGCTCCAGCAGCGCAGTTGACCACTGAAACAGAGCCTATGACACAAGGATTTTGGCTGACCGATATTGGAGAAGAAATATATTTCTGGTATCATCAATTATGATAATCAGTGTGATTAGTTTTTGCGGTAAACAGATGCTGTAAAGCATGAAACAGAAGCTTGAACTAAAAAGAATCGGGAGTATGACTTGCATGCAATTTGAGCTTTATAAGTGTGATGAATCACTGAAGAAATTTAATTTGAATGATGGATGATTCATTGAAAGGAAGGTCAAGTTCACGACGAACGACAGCAAAATGGAATTTAACACTTTTGAAATTTGTGCAAAACATTCGCTCGGGAAGACAAGGAAGACTGCTCAAAGTCATAACCGAGAAATGCTTGTTTTGAATAACCTATACTAAAAGTGACGGAAGCTATGTGTTGATGAACGATGCTATTTAGCATGTTGAATGCATTACATTTGGAAACATGACTATCTGGGTGTTATTCAGCTAGCTTCCATCATTATGGTGAAAATAAACGTTGAAAAGTGAAAAATGACTTCGGTGCTTTGATCGATTTCTTTTAAAAGCAAACCTTTAATAGAAGAGTAATTTGTAAGAGAATCGAAAAATTGCGGGATTATTAATCTTTGCCAAATTGTGTTTTGCTATTATTGCCAAGTCACAAATCACCAATCAGTCTGTCATCGCCGATCAGGATCGGCGCAGATCACAACGAATGGCCCAAGATTCTCTATCTTGAGCTAATCTTGTCCTGCATTGTCCTTGAGAGTTGCGCCATCTTGTAGCTAGTCGACACGACGAGCGCTTCATTTCCAACGGAATCCACTCGGTTACTGCTCGCGTCCACCGATTATCTGTCCTTCAGATAAGGTGTCCGGCCCATCTCTTCTTCGACTTGTCGGCCAAGTCGACCGCATCCGTCACCCTGGTCTTCACCCGAAGCCCATCGTTCCGGACCCGATCGCGCGCTGAGTGATTGCAAGTTGCTGTCGGTCGGCCGTAGTCATCGTCCACGTTTCTGAGACAGAGAGCATAGCCGGCAGGACACCGCTGTTGAAAAGGTCAGCTCTGATGTTAGGATCTATCGAATTGTTACTGGCTACCTTTGAAATCGAAGTGTAACTGACACAGGCGGCCCTCTTTCTACGTGCCAACTCGCGGCCGTTTTTGTGGTCCATTGTTAACTCTTGGCCGAGGTACACATAGCTGTGAAGTCATATTGCCAAGTACGTGTTGTAAACAACACATTTTACGCTACATTACAAAATAAAGACAACCTTGATTCGGCATGTCTTTATGACGGATGCTGAAATCAGCTGTTGCAGAATGCAGACATGTCACCTGATTGAGTGCAATTATTGCAACTTGGTGTGGTCCTGATAGCATTTATTCATTTAACTAATTAACGTACATGTTTGATGTCCATCATCCTCCAAATGCTATCAGCATTTTTCGATGGGTTACATGGGCTCATAATTTGCTGTCAATGCCTGATAATTTTGGAGTCACAAAATTAGACAAGCAGTTCGTCCTGACTTCGTTTGCTAGAGGGGGAACAAGCTTTCAAAATGTAATGCTAATGAAATGGCCATGAACTTCTTAATGGCTACTGCTAGATTTTTTTATTTAGACGTCCAGTCCATGATCTCACTCGCTCAAGCATACCTTTAACATCCGTCGACCAGGCATCGCTAAATTGGACGATAAAATGAAGCTTCAACGTCACTACTACCCTCCTAGGGACTTGAGCGTGATTATTTTAGTCAAACTTTATCTGAAGCGTTGTGATACTTTTAGTCCAGATGTCATCACTACCGAATTCCAATGACACTTTCGGGGCTCGACCTCCATACCAACTATTTGACCACTATCTCACGGAAACCACCTGCATGTCATGGCATTCTGCAAAAAACACCATAGCTGTCGCACAATATGCAGTTGGATAAAGAGTAAATACGCCAAAGAATACTAAGTTCCTCAGAATTTTCCTTGCGCTAGCTATCTTTAAATTGATGATTAGAAGGATTTAGTATATATACAAAGGTAGGCGTAATGAACTGAATGAACTTATAGTCTGAAGGAATCATGACAGTGGGAGAATTTTGATGGATTTTACAGCAATCTGCAAGTAATCAAATGCTGCTTTCACTTTTCAGTCTATTTAATAAAATTTTATTTTGTTCATTCAGTAGGTTTCGGCCTGCACCATAGGTTTGTGCATGGTTGCATTTCTAAAAAAACTGATGAGATTTAGCAATCTAATAATGTGCTTGGAGTTTATTTGAAGTGGCTTCTGGTTTATATTGCAATAACTGATTGCGAATCATCAACAAATCAGGTCTGTTTGAGAACATGGGTTACAATGGCGACGCTCCACTCCTTTCCAATGTTTCCTGATTTTTGTAGTCTCTTACGACAAGCATGAAGATTGAAGTTCCTGAATTCGCGGCAACCTAAGTTACTGTTGAATGGCAGCTATTAAATGCCTGATTTGGTCTCACATTTGCAGCATGGAGTAATTTGAGTTCCAAACAAAATGATTAATATTCAATATTTTAAATTAGACTCAGAATTCCACTATATCGCTTTTTATTCAAATATCAAGTGTGTGTATGTGTGCATGAAATTTTGAACATAACTGCTGTTGCTTCAGAAGAGAAAAGTCAGCAAACGTACATTGTCATAGAACTTCCTCGAACACGCTTATTGCCAAGCAGCATAAATTACTTTCTGAGGTAAATTGTGTTCCCGATAAATTGAACTTTCGGTAAATTTATGCTTCCTATCGACGATGCTCGCAGATTAGTCTTAAAAATCTTCTTAATAATCATCAACGTATAATCTTGAGACACAGATTTCTTTTTCTAATATCTACTCATGTTATTTCTCTGCAGGCGTTTTGGTCAGTTTAGAATACTATGCTACCTTCAATATCTATATTTTGAACATCATGTGTAGAATAATACATTTCGAAATTTAATCAGAGTTCAAACAATTTTTCTATTGTTGTGTTAACTGCTCATGAAACAAAAATATAGGATGGATTGACATTAGCAAATTAATACCATGATCAAGCATACATTTAAATTGCATGTTTTCACAGTATAAACCGGATCTACTTCAATCTGATTTTTTTCTTGAAGAATGATGAACTATTTTAATTGATTTTCTCTGGCATTGCCGAAATTTGTCAATCACTGATATAGAGAACTTCACAACAGCCAATAACTTCGCTAAGATGCAACTTAATTCGCACGGTAAAAATGCAGGTCAGTTACCGAAGCTGCATGAATTTTGTAGGTTTTACCACGTTGCTCAACAGCGTGCTATTGTTATCATTGATAAATCATCACTAATAATTGAACTGATGATACGAGTAGCACTTCCCATTAAATATATTGTGGAATGTACGATGATGACATATTACTTATGTCTGCAAAACATTCTTGTCAATAAACAGGGACACTTGATTTTCCATTCACTGAAGTAGACGTAAGGTGAGGTTTGCTACTATACTGCTGCACTTTCTTCGCCAGCTACCGTTGCAGTTCAAAAGTCAGTCACCTGACCAGAATCTCGATATAACGCTGCCACTTTCGTACTGCACTGCACTGTCAAGGTAAATCTGATTCTGTGAGCGAAGCTGTGAATGATGAATTATCAGTAGAAGTCTGAAACTCTGAGAATTTTAGAGGAAACGTTCGACTCCCAGGATCGACGTGATCGGATGACTCATTCTCTCTTGAACGAAGATGGACTCTTGCCAGCAATGAATCATCGCTCTCTGAATCATCCGTGATGAAGCAATCCTCCCCCATGAGCCCAAACTTTAACACTGCTTTGTAATTGAAGCAACAAAGTTGCGTACGTGGCTTCCATGGTCGTCAATCCGTAGTTACAGCAACGCAGGATCATCAACCGGAAATACAAACATCATTTCTCCCTGCATGTAGTCGACAGAAATTCACCAAAACTGTCAAATTCAGATCAAATCTCATCGTGAAAGTTCGTGATGCCGTTCAAAATGAATAAAAAAATGCTCTCACTCACAAAATTGTGAATAAAAGTGATACTAAAAAAACAATAGAATATAACCTGCAGCAGCACATCATATTTGTATAAAAATACGACAGTGATTAGCCCAGATGTTGCATTAAAAATGTAGTGTCACCTGTAGTCTCCCTGTTGTCTCAAAATTATCTGTGAAAAAGTATTTTTGAAAGGTTTGTGGTGAATGAAACTTTAAATGTATCAAATATATTGCATGAACTTTCAGTGTGATATATGAAGTGGAGTTTCTATATAGAATACAGGAACGTTGTCCTTTCTGATAATCATCGCTTTAATTTCTCTGCATGTAATCCTCACATTGTGGCATCGCGAGCAGGATCTATAATTGCTACATGTTTTATTACAACGTCATTAGTAAATAATACACCATTTTTTGATATATATTTTTATAACTTACTAATTGTAGGTTAATGGCGTTGTTAGGAAAGCCCCCTAAGGACCTGATTATTACGGATAATCCGAAGGATTTCGAGCGATGGATGACAGGATTTGAAAATTACTTGGCTGTGGTTGAGATAGGAACGACGTTGGATAGTTCTCAACGCCACCTTGTCTTGTTGAACTGTATCGGAGATGACTGTTTACGGATTATCTCAGGATTGCACTATAATAAAGCGAAGGACCCATATGATAATTTGGTGAAGGCCCTAAGAGATTTCTTCATTCCCAAGGCAAACCTGACCTTTGAGCGGTACACCTTTCGGTGTCTGAAGCAAACAGGCAAAATTATGCCTTTTGTGAATGAACTCCATGCGGTAGCACGAAATTGTGATTTTGAAAATTCAAAAATTGACAGTGTGTATAATCAAAATATTCGTGACCAACTGATTTTAGGAGTTCAATCCGACGACTTGCGGAAGAGACTTTTGGGTGAAAATGAGTTGACGCTGGACCGAGCCATTCAGATTTGTCTTGCTCATGAGAGTAGTTCTGCCAAAGTTGAAGAGATAAAATCTCAAGAGAAGTCTGTTTCGGAAAAATTCAACGTTATGAATTTGAGGTCGCGCAGGAGTAGTCCAGCTGCAAGGTCACAATCGCGGTCAGGTCCGAGAAATGTCCATTTTTCCCCACAGCGTGTTGGCGCAGGCAGCTCAGATAGGAATAGAATTCAGTGTCACTATTGCTGTAAATATGGGCACATCCAGAAATACTGTCTCAAGAAGAAGCGCGATGAGGAAGCTGCTCGAAACAAGCCTAGTAGAAGTCTGAACGCCTTGTTCAATATCCAATCTGTTGTTCAGGAGATGTCAAATGAAATTGATGATTCTCGTTCTGAGGTTAGCCGGTTGGGCTCTTTGTTCAATATCACGTCCATCAAAGGTTACAACAACAAGTTGAGATGGCTGCAGGGATCTTTCTTTGATTGTGACGTAGAAGCACTTATCGACACTGGTGCGACTATCTCCGTACTACCGAAGGACTTTATCAGAAAGCACCGCCTTTTTAAGGCTGGACATTCCACTTTCCATCGAGCAATGCAGGCTGATGGCGATCCCATTGAATTCAGACAGCGGATTTCTGGCCCTTTCACGATTGGTGACAAAACCTATGAAGCGTCGTTTTTCGTTGCTCCACGATTGAAAGAGACGTGTATATTAGGTATGGATTTTTTGAACCAATTTCGATCGATTCAGCTCAATGATAGAGCAACGGATGATATTGTTTGCACACTGAACAGCTCTGATTCAAACCTTCCGACATCATTTGTTTCCAGCAGGCCTACGGACGTTCCATCTGAGTTCCCTGACGTTTTTGATCGTGATTTGGAAAGCTCACGCTGCACTCTTCCATCTGTCTCAATAATAGAGTTGCATGAAAACACTGTACCTCATCAAGCTAAAGTACGCAAATTGAGTCCCCGAGACGAGAAGATTTGTAAAGAACAAATTGACCAGTTACTTAGCCAGGGTGTTATACAGGAATCCAGATCGGAGTGGAGACATGCCCCTGTGATTGTACCAAAAAGAAATGGGGGATTCCGCATGGCGATAGATTACAGACCCCTCAACCGTGCAACAAAAGCGGATGCCTTTCCAGTTCCGAATTCACAGGATTTGATACAGTGATTACATGGGTCCAAGGTATTCAGCGTTCTTGATTTTTCACAATTTTACTATCAGTTGCCTCTGTCAGAAATCGATTATGACAAAACGGCTTTTTATGCATGTGGTGCACTTTATGAGTTCCGTCGATGCCCTTTTGGCCTCAAGAATGCGGTTGGATTATGTAGCCGAGTGATGAGACAAATTTTCAGTGGAATTACAGGAGTTGCGATCTATTTGGATGATCTGCTGATTCATGCGCCTAATCGGGAAGAGCATGATTGCATTCTCAGGACTGTCTTGTCGAAAATTCGTGAGTACAAACTGTCGTTGAATATGCAGAAGTGCCATTTTTATCAGTCCAGTGTCTCATTTTTAGGACACAATGTTAGTGATGGTAAGATCATGCCGGATCCAGAGAGAATTGAACCCATTCTTCGGTTTCCAAAGCCTACTTCTGTCCGTCAGCTCGAACGTTTTCTTGGCATGATGAATTACTTTCGCACTTACATACCACAATATGCGGATACAGCAAAATGCTTGTATGATATGACAAAGTCGGGAAGCTTGAGTTGGGATGAAACTGCGGAGCGGTCCTTTGTATCGCTAAAAGATGGCCTTGTGAGTTCTATCTTAGTTTTACCATCGCCCGAAGCACGGATGCTTCTACAGACTGCGTTGGAGCTTGTTTGACTAATTCAGCCCACCAGCCTGTTGCCTTTGTGTCAAAGAAACTAACCGATGTAGAAAGTCGATGGAGTACTATTGATAAAGAATCTTTTGCAATTATATGGTCTATGAAAAAATTGCGTTCTCTCCTGCTGGGTAGAAAATTCACAGTCATGAGTGATCATCAACCTTTGAAGTACCTTTTTGAAGCTAACCAAGTTTCCACTAAGGTCAGTCGATGGAGGATAAGTTTGGGAGATTTTGATTTTGAGGTCAGATATACCAAAGGTACGGACAATGTCGTAGCCGATTCGCTGTCTTGAATGTATGCTCTGGCTGACGTTGATGAGGACATGGTAATACGCACTATGGACGAGGAAATAGTTCGACACCAGAAGAATGATAATGAATTGCGCAAAATGTTCAGATTTGTCGAGAAGAAACAAAGTGACCGCCCCTCCGGCATCTCGAATGAAATTTGGAGTCTGCACAAAAAGCTGAGTATTCGGTCAGGCATGATTTATTATGAGGATCAAGTTTTCATCCCAGCATCTTTGAGAAACAAAATACTCACCTCAGCTCATTACGGACACCAGGGTAGCACCAATATGTCTGAGAAAATACGGCAGACCTTCTTTTGGCCTAACTTGAGGAAAGATGTTGCTAACTTCATTTCCCGGTGTAGAGTATGCTCTCTAGTAAAGCCACGTTACGTGAACCCACATTTGAAACCATATTTGTTGGATGCACCAATGCAACTCATTGCCACTGATTATATTGGACCACTGCCCTGTAGCAACGAAAACAGATACTTACTGGTTATTATCGATGCATTCTCCCGCTTTCCAGAAGTTTACACTGTTAGGGACCTAGGCACCAAGACCCTGATTACATGCTTCCGAGATTTTTTCAGTCGATATGGGTTTCCGGATAGTATCTTGTCTGACCGTGGCACACAGTTTCAAAGTCATGAATTTCAGGAATATCTTTCAAACTTCGGTGTTAAAAAATTATCAACCTCAGCTTATCGTCCTTCCTCTAACGGCATCTGTGAGAGGTTCAACGGGACACTCCAACAGAAAATAAAGGCTTTACTCGCGGAATTGAATCTCCCTAGAGACCAATGGTCTAAGGTCCTACCAACAGCTCTGATGGCCTTGCGTAATGATAGACACAGCACCACGGGGTTCACACCTTCAGAATTGTTCTTAGCTTTCCGTGTGAAAGACCTGTCATTGCCCCCTCTTAGCGATAGATACCTCTCCCTTGATCACTTTACTCAAGCTGCAGAGAATATAGCTCACAATCGGGGTCAAGTGACTCGTAGGTATGAAGATAGGAACTTCCCTGTAGGCTCATCTGTTCTTGTGAAAAGCCCTTCATCGGGCAAGCTTGAATTGTCAGGCACTGAGGCCAATGTGATACGACAAGTCGACTCTCATTTGGTCGATGTGGAGACGGGCAACCGTCGCATGAGAGCGTCGACAGCTCGTGTCTCGCCGATTCCCGGATCGAGATCAAATGAAGATTCTGCGGTGGACTCGGGATCGTGGCAAACCGAATCATCTCGCGTGCGAGGACCTCCGGAGGGTCTATACGAAGTTCCTGCAGCGAACTCGGGGCCGCGACGACCAGAATCATCACGCATGCGGAGACCTCCAGCTTACCTGAGTGACTATGACGTTGACATCTCATAGTGGCTTCTTGAGGTGTTCACCGTGTTCTCAATATTCGTCATACCCCCAAATTTTGTATAACTGTGAATCTTCCTGAACAAAGGGGTGATGTGGTGAATGAAACTTTAAATGTATCAAATATATTGCATGAACTTTCAGTGTGATATATGAAGTGGAGTTTCTATATAGAATACAGGAACGTTGTCCTTTCTGATAATCATCGCTTTAATTTCTCTGCATGTAATCCTCACAAGGTTAAACTATAGAAATAAATTATTTTGTTTATCTGCGGTTTCTAGAAGGGCGCTAATGCAAAATTAGCGGTCACACTCAGAACCAGATTGGTTGGCAAAAAGAGATTTAGTGTACGAAAATCGTTAGAAATGCCCGTCTCTTGCGCAGCTTTTGGCTGTTCTTCACGCCATCACTCTAATTCAACGCGGGATGGTATTTCCTTTCACAGGTAAGTAAAAATTTACTTCATATGCTTCACAAATTGATTAAAAATATATTCTAACTACAGGTAGTAAAAATTTCAATTATTTAGTAATGATGTCCCTCAGAGGTGTTGAATGCTGGTTCCAGCGGTATTATCACCATACAAGCTTGGTAATAGACCTGTTTACATATTTGGCAGGTGCATTAGACATTATTACAAAATTTTGATGTTCAGCAGACTGTTACGATCAGCATACTAAAGGATTTTAAGACTGATAATTGTATGATGCGAATATCATCTTGGGAGTGATATCTCTCAGAGGTGCCAAATGCTGGTTCCAGCGGTATTATCAACATACAAGGTTGGTATTAGAGTGAAAGACATTGTGTGCAGGTGCATTAGCCAATATTGCAAAATTTGATGTTCTTCAGACTGTTAAGATGAGCATGCTTAAGGATTTTACGACTGATAATTGTATGATGCGAATATCATCTTGGGAGTGATATCTCTCAGAGGTGCCAAATGCTGGTTCCAGCGGTATTATCAACATACAAGGTTGGTATTAGAGTGAAAGACATTGTGTGCAGGTGCATTAGCCAATATTGCAAAATTTGATGTTCTTCAGACTGTTAAGATGAGCATGCTTAAGGATTTTACGACTGATAATTGTATGATGCGAATATCATCTTGGAGTGATGTCTCTCGTTGTATTGAATGCTGGTTCTATGGACATAGTTAGGAGATTCATTTCTCATTTTTAAGCATATGCTCTTGTACAACTTTATTGTTTCATGGCATTATAAATTTTACTTGATCATTGAGCTTATTTCATACGCATTTTAGATTTCCCAAGGAAACAAATCTTCGTCGCCAGTGGATAGAGGCTTGCAAAAGGGTCAAGGTGGATGACAGACGAACTACTTGTATCCCTAAAGATTCTGATCGTCTGTGCTCATTGCACTTCAAATCAGATTGCTATACCGGAAATACCAATCGTCGAAGACTTCAGGCTTCTGTTGTTCCTACAATTTTTCAGTATACAAATGCTGAAAGGTTTCCTTCTGAACGACAAATTCGGTATGAAGCCAACTACGGACAAGTTCCCGTTATTCATGAAGAACCTAGCTCCAGTGCGGCAGAACTCCAAGTGCAACAGTATCGAAGAGATTTGCATAATGTCAAGAGAAGAGAGAAAAGGCTTCGGAAAACTGTTGCTAGTCTGAGACAAGAGTTAAAAGATGTTGTGAATGTGAAGGAAAGTTTGCTGCGTCGTCTCGAGCTTTATAAAGGTAAGGGTGGTGTGACTTAGTTGATAAATTGTTAAGCCTCGGACTGTCTATATTCTTGAATTCGCAGTTGTTAAATTTAGCTTTGCATCAAGTAGGCCTGTGTAGTAATTAAAGGGCCCCTCGCAGTCTTACTTCGAACTTTGAGTGAACTTTGAAAACTGGAACATGATATGCTGTTTGGATAATAGGATAGGATTTTATAGCTGATATGATTCATCATCTTTCCACTCTCATTGATGAGTTTACCTCAAGTAAACATGGGACTGTAGTAAGCCTGTGTAAAATTGAAAGTTAGCAGGATCAGGATGTCGAGTGGATACTTATTTTACTGACTTTGGACTTACTTCAGTGGTTGATACTTATTTATGTTCTTAACAGGCTACTTACTTTTAAAGAATTGTATCTTGAAATCTACATGTAGCTATAGTGACTCTCATAAGACAACAGTCGTACAAAATTCTGTACTAACGCATTTTTAGTCATTTAATCAGTGATTATGCAGTTTTGATAACACTTTTAGCATATATAATATTTATTTATAAAATTATATATTGAAGCATCCGATTAAGAGGATTTACTTAGCTTTATTCAAAATGTAGGCCTATAGTATTGATGTCAGTTACTTTACCGTAGCCAAGGGTTGCGGCCGGTATACTTTCACACTTTTTTTCGAAATTTCAACATTTCATTTTTTTCAACATTTTGCTGAATTTTTCATACTTTTTTCGAAGCGAAAGATGATTTGCACCGTTGTTTGTTCCATATTTTAGGCACGTTAAGAAGTCTACTATATGCTGTATTACTCAAAACCTGGCGGTCCGATGCCGTCGTATTCAAAACCGGCCGACTTGTTCGACTGACTGAAAATAGTGCCAATTTTTATCGGAGTGAAATGTAAAATAAATGTTGTTAGCTCCTTTGAAAAATTACCAGTATGCCTGATTTTCATAACAAAGTTCCATACAGTACAATTTAAGCAAACATTTCAAAGATATGACTTAATATTTTCATATAGAAATAACAATGTTCCTTTTCAGATATCCCTTTGAACTTCTTCAAGAAAGATGGGAATGCATACTCCAAGCCGATGCGAGAATTCTGCATGACACTAAGTCTTTACAGCAGAAAAGGATATGAATATGTTCGCAACTTCTTACCTTTACCTCATCTACGAACAATCAGAAGGTGAGTCAATTTTGTATTCTTGATACTGAATCCTGTTTGTGGGGGGGGGATTTGTCCGCTTTCCTAACAATTGGTTCTATGAAGCAGCAGTCTGCGTCAAGCGGCAGATGCACATCAAGCGGTCTGATGTATTTTTGTCGTGTTCCATAATCTTCGGCAGTTAAGTTATGGACCTGTATTGGGAAAGATGTTTAAGCTAATTCAGTCATTGTTGATTATCCCCTTTGTGAAATTAAGAAGAGGAGGGTATCCATCTTACTATTTTACAGATTTTCAACCTCTGTATTTTAGACAAGTGGCTGTTCAATATTAAGACGAATAATCCGATGAATAAAATAGTTGTCGAACCTGTGCGTTAGACTCGGTCTCGTCAATTACTTGAAATGAAATAGCAGCAAATTTCAGATAACATTTTATACATTTATATACATTCTGTCTTTTTGCGCAGGTCAGTGATGAATATGAGATTAATCATAAGCTCATTGTAGATAAATAAATTGGTTTCGCCCTTTATTCAAGATGACACTTGTTAATTATGATTGAAACTTAGTTTTGCTGCGCTATGCAATCACTAAATTTGACTAAATTTTGCTTGCAGGTGGCTTTTGGGTTACGATGGTAAACCCGGTTTCAACCAGCAAGCGATTGATGAATTGAAAAGTTGTCGAAGTGACCAAACGACATCCAATATCGCTACTGTACCTTGATGCTTGATGGTATGTCGATAAAGAAGAATGCCCATTTCGACAAAGCGTCGTCAACGTATGTTGGTTTCGTTTCACTCGGGAATGACTTTGGAGATAACGAAGATAAATTGGCAACTGAAGCCTTAGTTTTTATGGCAGTTGGCGTAACTGGTAGTTGGAAATGTCCTTTTTCCTACTTCTTAACGAATGGTTTGTCTTCATCCGTACAAGGTGAACTTGTTTTTCATGCCATTCAACTTTTGCACGACGCTGGTGTTGAAGTGAAAGCTATCACCTTGGATGGTCACAAGACGAATGTGGCCATGGTGAGAAAATTCGGTTGCAATTTCAGTTCTGAGAATCCTTCATCCTCATTCCTTGGTCCTTGTGGAACTGAAATCCACGCTTTTCTTGACGCCTGTCATTGCTTGAAATTGGTGAGGAATAACTTCGCCAAACTGAAGTCAATCGCGATACCTGACGTTGGAACAGCATCGTGGAATCATATAGTTCGTCTTCATGAATTGCAAGAGCGAGAGAAGTTAAAAGCTGGGAATAAATTATCAGCTCGTCACGTCAAATTCGAACAGCAGAAGATGAAGGTAAGCTATTGAGACAAACTACATGAAACTGTTCAGAGTAAATCACGAATCTTCCAGGCAAACATTCATAGCCATTAGGCCCTAAGCATGAAAATGTTTTATCTTTTATGATGTTGTTGATTTAGGTCTTAAGTTAGATCTGGTCTAAATAGACTGGTCTAGGTTTAGAGGATGCTGTCAATTCGGGGCCTGTATTGGGAAAGATGTTTAAGCTCATTCAGTCGTTGTTGATGATTCCTTTTGTGAAATTAAGAAGAGGAGGGCGTCTACTTTTCTATTGTAGAGATAGACAAGTGGCTGTTGAATATTGAGGCGGTCAAGCCGCTGAACAAAATAGTTGTCACACCTGTGCGTTTGACTCGGTCTCGTCAAAAGCACTGATGTAACAACTATTAACCTACTAGAAGTAGTCACCAAATTTCCCGAAAATATTGCAATCTTAACACTTAATGATCTACGGATGCGTCATTTAAGTAGAAGTACGTACACTATAACTATTTACTTAATTTGAAGTAGAGAATATGTTTTTATAGAGGATAATCGCAAGATTCATTAGCGTGACATATATATTTCGCCTGCTCTCGTCAGTGTCTTACGCAGGAATGAAATTCTACAGTTAAACATGAACATGAAGTGAACAATGTTAGAAATATCAATTTGAAATAAGAAAGCACAATAAGACATAGAAGCTAAGAAGTAATATGCCCCTAAAACATGTTATACGTCAATTCTATAATACTGAAAGGTTAGAAGAAAAAAAGCATTTTAGAGAAAATGTAAAAAATCAACATTGCGAAAATGGATAAAGTTCCATACACATTTTACTCCGCGATAGTGATAACGTGTATGCAGGCAGCTCACGTTTATTCCTAGAGCGAAAACGACACAAATGGTGTGTTCATAATGAATTTAAATGTCATCAATGCAAGGTATATTCGATGTACATGTAGATGATGTGTTTTTACTGACGAAGGGCTCGAGTAAATTATATCACTTAACCGAAACGAGTGACTGTGATGCATTGTTCGCTTAGCCGGCTGAACACAACCTTAGGCCTACTTTTGTACTTAAGAATCCTCATTTCCGCCCAAAATGCAAACTTAGTGGAAATATGTGCATGTTCTTATTATATTATTCTCATGGATTAGCAGTCACACTCTCGATATCATTTTCTTTCGTACTGAATAATCCATTAATCGTTTACAGCTGATATTACTCGTAGAAAGAAAATGACACAGATCTTATTATCAGTTCAGGCA
Organism: Prostheceraeus crozeri; assembly: GCA_907163375.1. Classification (NCBI taxonomy): domain Eukaryota; kingdom Metazoa; phylum Platyhelminthes; order Polycladida; family Euryleptidae; genus Prostheceraeus; species Prostheceraeus crozeri. The sequence continues at coordinate 123,873 of CAJQUW010013985.1, forward strand.
TTACTCAGTTGTGCCAACCTCTATAAATATCTCATTTGCCCACATATCAATCCTAATTCGAAGTGATGATTTGACAAGTGACTGTCAGACGTCAATTACCGTGGTCAGATTCTGATGGACCTCGGTGTTAGTTTTGCTACTTGTCAAACACTTATTTCACCATGTTCAGTTTAATCAATCCGACCACAAATTTCGATGAAACTCACCTTTAGATGAAAAAATGAAACAGATTATTTTACTGTACTCTATGGATGGACTAACATTTCATCATTCTCAATCTCGCACCACACATTATTTGATCATTTCGGATTGAATTTAGAATTTACATACCCAGTACTTGTAAATGTAATCATGGGATGAACGTGTTTGAATCCTTAGTTAATTGATAGTGGCATACGGGTGGTGATTATCCGTTATCATTGTTTGAAAAAGTCTCGATGTTTTTTTATAAAAAAATGAGTTTAAGATATATACAAAGGCAGATGTTTCGTGACTCTTGTCACAGCCTCAGTGTTAGAAAAAGAAGCGAGCAGTTCACCTCTGTTTTTACTAGTACTGAAAAATCTGCTTTCGTAAATATTTTTAAATTCATTTTTTATAGAAATGGATTAAACCATCGAGACTTTTCCAAGCAACGATAATGAATACTAAATTAACAAGCAATTTTCTTTTATCCATTGTGAACTCATTTTTGTTTAGAATCAAATAACGATCAGATTACGCGATTGGCACTAATTGTCTGGTGGCACAAATGATGAACTCTAATGCGTCGGTGTATAGCCTACAGGCCTAATGACAAAAGGATATTTCTGATTTTATCATACTTTTCTCGATGTCCGCTGGTTGGCGTCTGGCTTGTGAGCAAAAATAAACCAAAGAGTGAATTTTCGATAAACAACGAAAAAAGGCGATAAATAACTTGACACATAAGTTTCAGCGTAAAAATACACGTTATTATGACAAGAGAGTGTAGTCAGTATCGGTTTGGAGAATTATTTAGGCAGTGATAATGCAGTTGGAATAACTATTAAGATTTAATGAAAATTATTGGCTTTTCATAGATATATGTTTCGTGATGGAAATATCGGGCATCGGCAATCTGTGGCGGTTGCTTGTCGATATCCTAGTTTCCTATTGATGATCTCAGAAATGATTTCTTTCTGATGCGCAGTTTGGAACGCAGAAGTAGTAAGCAAGTGACAAATACTGGATAGCGCAAGATGGCCGCCGTCGTGGCTGAGTCCCCCCCCCTCTGGAACGACAGTGTCGTGATGTGCCGGCCAGGTTGGCCGCCATCGCGAGAGGTCGCTGACGTCCCCCCCCCCTCTGGAACGACAGTGTCGTGATGTGCCGGCCAGGTTGGCCGCCATCGCGAGAGGTCGCTGACGTCCCCCCCCCCTCGACCGACAGAGTGTGAGACTCGGGTGAGTGGGTCCGACCGCCTGGTGGACGTGAGCGACCGTCTAGGTTGACGTGGGCGACCGTCTCGGTGGACATGGGCGACCGTCTAGGTGGACATGGGCGACCGTCTAGGTTGTCTTGGATGGTGAAACGGTGGCCAGATTCGGATTCAGCGTCAAATTCTGCATCAGTGGTGTGATTTCCAGCTCAATCGGCGAGAAAAACTGTTTCTTCAAAATTTTGACATAGAATGTGGGACGTTTTGGTGTGTAGCGCCCAAACGAAGCATCGGATGAGAAAACGGAGTCCAGATTCGGAATCTACGTGAAATTTTGGGTTAGGAAGGATGTTTCCAGCGAAATCGGAGAGAAAAAATTTTCGGCTGACGTCCCCCCCCCTCTGGACAGCTTGCTTCGATTTTGGCTTCTAGTGGACGGATTTTGTCGTGCGATAGCTCGTTTGAAAGCTAAGAGTGAGACAAATTCAGTGAAACAATCGGCTTGTTCCTATCTGTCTTCGTTCAAAAGTTAGAGCGGTTACAAGATTTTAGGTCGGAGCTCGCTTACCTGAAAAAATCCTAAGTGTCAGAGTGACTTTGTATGGGTAAAATTTTGAAAATTTTCCAAAGTGTGGAATTTCGACCTGGGACCGTCACCAAAACATTTTTCATCAAATTTCGCTGACCCCCCCCCCCCCCCCCCCTCGTTCGGACAAAATTTCTTGAAACAAACTTTGGTAAAGGTCCCAGGTCAAAATTCGGAAGTTTTAAATTTTTCAAAATTTTCACCACACTGGAGCTCCCACACTTAGGAATTTTTTCACTTGTGGCATGTTACATGCACATGTGCTGACGGACCAACTTCCCGTGGTCATATGAGAATGGTTGAGGTGTCATATTGTAAAGAATGATGAGACAAATCGTTTGCAACAAACCGCATGTCGCTACGATGAATACTTTCGGAGATAGAGCCATTTTAAGTTTTCTTCCGAGCATATATAAACCCCCGACAACGCAAGTCTGATCACTTCATCGAAAGACGAGGTAAGCGACGGTCGTCGCTCTGAGCTCCCGATATCGGGTTGCAAAGGACTCTATCTTTTGAAGTAGGCAAGCTATCTTGCTACTTCAAAGTTTGTATGATAGAGTTTGATAGTGTCTTTACTACTGATAAAATTTTTTAAAAGTAGTATGAGTAGTAAAATGCGGAATTTTTTAAAAATTCTTAATTTTCACTTTTTTCAAAGTTTTAACATATAGACTAAGGTTTTCAAGTATCCTGAGTTCAAATATGCTATCAGATTTGAAATTTAACTCAGTCTAAGGCAGCTTTGAGGGGTTAGATCCCAGCTACTGATCACTACCTTTGACTCGGCGTTCCTGTTACCACTTCGGGGCAGTGACAATGATGTCTTCAGCTGTAAAGAGCGGGTATCGGGGAAGATCTCTCACTTCCCTAGTGATCGGTACAAGGCCTTCGGGCTGTCGACGGGATCGAGTGCCACTCACTACACTCACATCTATCATTCCTCACTAAGTGTTGATATTATGTTGAATGTTGACTAAGTTGAATGTTGAATGATGATATTATGTTCTAGGCTGTATACTACATTCAAATCTGCTATCAGAAATTTAACTAAGGCAGCTTTGAGGGGTTAGATCCCAGCTACTGATCACTACCTTTGACTCGGCGTTCCTGTTACCACTTCGGGGCAGTGACAATGATGTCTTTAGCTGTAAAGAGCGGGTATCGGGGAAGATCTCTCACTTCCCTAGTGATCGGTACAAGGCCTTCGGGCTGTCGACGGGATCGAGTGCCACTCACTACACTCACATCTATCATTCCTGACTAAGTTTAATGCTTTAGGAATATGACTGTACTACATGATTCAAAACTTATACTAATTTCATTATCTTACAGTTAACGAGAAATCTCAGTAACGACAAAAATGGTCAATAACGACAAAAACAAAAAATTTCACATCAAAATGTGCGTATGCGGTCGAATCAACCGCCGAGACGGTCTCAGGGACCACATAAGGAAGGCAGGGGCCGACCACATGGTTATCCTGAATAGGATTGCCTGTGTGAAGTGCAGGGTGCTGTTGGTTGTTGGGCAGGAGGCCGAGTTTTATCGGAGGCATGGTGAGTGTGTAGGAGGGTTGGTGACCGATTTGAGATTTACACAGTTGATTGTGGAAGAGAGGGAGCGAATGTTGGCGAATGTTGCGAATGTTGTTGAGAATGTTGTTGAGAATGCTAGTGGGAATGTTGTTGAGAATGCTAGTGGGAATGCTGTGGAGAATGCTAGTGGGAATGCTGTGGAGAATGAGGTAGAGAATGCTGTGGCCGGTTTGAAGGCTGACAAGTGGCGGAAGAGAGTGTTTGAGAGTGATGATGAGGATGATGTGGATTTGGATAGGGAGCGAGTGAGGAAGTGTGTGAGGAAGTTGAGCTCTTCGTCATCGGAGGTATCCAATATTGTTATTAGCGACCCCCCGAAGAGCTCATCTTCCCCAATAGTGAAGGGTGGTGGGGTACGGAAGCAGTCGGCGCGGTGGGATGAGGACATGGAAAAGAAGCATGTGTCGCAGCAAGCGGCACATGCTTTGTTGGTAGATCGCTACGAAAGTTTGAGGAAGGTGAATGAGAGAACGTTGAGTGAGTTGAGTGAGCTGAAAATGAAGGAGTTGAAATGTAAGGAGGTGGCAGATGAGAATATCCGTATGAGGCGTGTTGTGAAAGAGTTGAAGGAGAATGTGCGAGTGTTGGAAGACAAGAATGATGAGTGTGAGAAGAGGGCGAGTGCTGCGGAGAGGAGAATGGGAGAGGCAGAAGCGAAGTTTGAGGAGATGATGAAGGAGATGAGTTTGTTGAGAGCGAGGAATGTTGAGTTGGAGAGGACTGTGGCTCGGCGGGGTGATGAGAGGCAGGCGTGTGAGAAGTTGGAGCGCATGAGGGATGAGTGGGAACGTGTGAATGAGGATCGTTTGTTTGAATTTCACATCCCTATTCGGGATAACCATCTGGCCGGCGAAGTCCTCGTCAATAAAAGCCTGGACGAATCAATTATTTGCTATCATGGACATCCGAGCAAGAAATGCCTCCACGCTACACTAAGAATGCGCGGGCATCTCCACAAATTTTCAATCAGGAAGCCCGCGAGACTGCCTAAGGATGACTAACTTGGTAAGTGAAAAAGTAAATAAGATAGTATATCCTATTCTAATACATATCATTTTCATTGCAGATCTTTGCCTGCCTTCACCACCCCATCAATTTACTCCCGAGAACGAACCATCGGCTCTCTTAAGGGCCACCTAGGGGCAAGACATGATAGAACCTCCACGCGGTTCGCCCTGGGCAGTCTTCGGACTGGCGAATACTATCATTAAGTTGAATCTGCTATCAGTCAACTTGAACGTTGCGTCGCGTTAGAGGGTATATAAACCACTGCCTCTCATTTCATTTCATTTCAATCATGCAGACGCCGAACAGTCAAGTCAGCTCTCCTCGCGGACCGCAGTTAAGGCCGCGAAATTTATTTGAGGAGTTCGTCAGGCTAGAGGAGCAAGACAGAGTCCACAACAATCTTGCTCGGATTGGCAATCCGATGACAGCAACTGCTGCCAATCCAACGGATTGGCGCTACATTCACTCTATACTCACATGCCAGTTAGTGTGGAAGTCGACAGTGCTACCAAAGAGAGAGTCTTTGACTCTCTCAGCAGAATTGGTAGGCTGTAGGATGACGACTCCCGAGAACGAACCATCGGCTCTCTTAAGGGCCACCATGGGGCAAGACATGATAGAACCTCCTCGCGGTTTGCCCTGGGCAGTCTTCGGACTTGCGAATACTATCATTAAGTTGAATCTGCTATCAGTCAACTTGAACGTTGCAAATGAAGTTCGGTGTAATACTTCCTTTCGACGGGCGTTCCTGTAAAGGGCGGCGGTGAAACCCGTAGCTATGTATACCGCAAGGGACATTCGGCAATGGTCAATCTTGTTAAACCTCTCTGCGTCATGTTTGCAAGTGATTGCCTCTGTCTCAACGTAGTATGCATTCGCGCCAGGGCGACATTTAGCCAACTGTCGAAGGTTGCCTAAAACTTTCCATTGCATACGTTATTAGAACCATGAGTTCTACCTGTCTCTATCAATGAGACGAATTGATGAATGGAATGAAATGGGAGGACACTCACGCGCCACACGCAACATAACACACTTCTCTCTTCCGTAGTCTAACAAGCTCTTTACACATGGATCGCAGTCGATTGCTATCCCTGTATCAGAAGTGTAAGCTATCTTAATTTATTTGACACTATTTTATCTACCATCATCGTCCATATGAAATGTTTTTAGATTTACAAGTTAGACTAAGCGTGCTACTATTTCCAAATGAAAAAGTATACATGGTTAAATCATCCACTTAAGCCCATCCATAGTCTAACAAGCTCTTTACACATGGATCGCAGTCGATTGCTATCCCTGTATCAGAAGTGTAAGCTATCTTAATTTATTTGACACTATTTTATCTAACATCATCGTCCATATGAAATGTTTTTAGATTTACAAAAGGGTCCCGTAACTAAGGGACCCGTTACTAATGGTCGGGCCCCTTTAGAGAATATATAAGAAGGAGTTTTGAATGTAGATGAATTAATACCGTTGAAGAAGACTACTCAGATACAATATGGCAGTAGCCGGTGAAGTAACGATATCTACAACGTCAGCATCAACGTCAGCATCAACGTCAGCATCTATTTTCTTCCCATTGCTTCGGGATCGAGTACCTGCAATGGTGTATCGAGATATTCCCCTTTTCGCTGGGGATGTGATCCTATCAGATAAGATATCATGTGTGGTGGTCAAGCGGGCTGTGTACAGACAGAGACTCACATATTTCCAACTACGATTGACACTTTTTATTTTACTAAATCACCTGTATATCGTATACATTCAAGTACTAATGACCCACCGGAGAAACCACTATACATGGAACGAGATGTGCCTATGTACGAAGGGATGTAATTCTGGTACTCCCCTACAAGAATGATGATACGTCGTGCACCAGGATGGTGGATGATGAAGGTGGATGGGGGCTATGTGGAAGTTGAACATCATTCAAAGCCACTCATGGACCCACCGTATGAGACGCAACGATTCCGTCTAGATGGTGAAGCATGGATTCGTGTCATTCCCAACGGATGGTACAGAGACATTGATGAAGAGAGAGGTGATTATAAGTCCTTTAGTGAAATAAGTGGAGAATTTGTATTTCAATGAACTTTTATGTATATATTGAATGAACTTTTATTGAATAAACATACTTCATACATGTGATCATTTTCCTTTGAGTTATACTATAATGAATAGGATGGTATTAGAAGAAGATGGATATGGGTATAAATAAGTTAAGTGAAAATAGATGGGAATATAATCATCATGAGTGAGGTTCCAGAGTGTGAGGTTCCAGAGTGTGAGGTACGTTATCCAATACGCATTGGAAAGTAAATTTTGGCAATATCACCGTACCATTCCATTATTTCATGGAGACAAGATAATTTCAGAGACGAAGAACTGTGTAGTGATATCACGCCGTAAGATAGAATTGGAAAATGAAATAATTCCAACGTATATTGACACATTCTATTTTGAAGTAACACCGACATATCACATCCAATTACAACAACGGTGGAGAAACCGAAAGACTGTCTTTATTTTGAACGTGATTACATTCCAATGTATGAAGGAGATGTAGTTAATCATGGAATCCTACAGAAACATGTATTCGACGTTCTCCAGTAGAAAGCGTGAAGATGGAGGAGGTTTGGCACGGGCTATGTATATAGTATATCAACATACTCCAGAAGTGTATAAACGACCGAAATTGACACGACGATTTCGTTTGGATATTGAGAAGAAGGTGTGGGTTCAGATTCTTCATACTGATACATTGACTGACATTGAATGGACGGGTGGACAAACGAGGTGATTTCAGGGTCCCCTGAAGGGGACCCATGAAGGGATCGGGTCCTTTGAGAGATGTATATAAGAGTGGATGAAATGAGTGTCACAATCATAATCATGGTAGAAACAAGAGAAGAGTTGAGAGTAAGGCAGCGTGAGGAGATGAAGACCATCAAACAAATGATTGAAAGATATAAGAGGAGAGCCTATAAATCGAAGAATCCAGAGAAGATCAGAGAGTGTGAGGACACATGCGACTTTGTGCTGAAAGCGACGATAGTGAGTCATCAACGACAATCAAATTATTGGAGAGATGGATTGTGAAGGGACCCGATAGAGACCCGATACCTTTTAGAGGACCTGATACCTTTTAGAGGACCCGATCCACTAAAAACTGTATATAAATGACTTTTGAAATCATTTACTTCATATTTTGACTTGAGCTAGTGAACATGCCCGACGTAACGATGATCCAACCTTTACGGATTCGCATTCCCGAAGTGTTAGTGCCAGAGAGCGACGAGGAAGACTGGCCAACTGATCTTCCGTCTGGATGGGGATCGTGGCCCGATTTGAGTGAATTGACTGATGAAGGACTTCCAGAGTTGGTGACGCCTACCCCGATGGACAATCTTCCTCCAAGGTTTTCACCAACATTACACATTGGACAGATTTTTAAATTCACCATCTTCCAGTCGGACGAATTTTAGTGAAATGACGGATGAAGAGTGGGTGACGTACGAAAAGGAGA